>PVJO010002985.1:0-131569 GCA_004026905.1 Hystrix cristata
TGCACAGAGGTCAGAGGAGCCTGAGGACCTCACTTCACCTGCGAGGGGAACACTTCACTATGCTGGTGCTGTACTCGGCGCTTGGCCAGGATCCAGCCCTGGGGGTCTCTCGGTGCTTCCCACTTCCCTCCTCCACACACTGAGTTGGTGGAAGAAAGAGGTTTCCTTAGCACCTCTGTCTCTGGCGCCCAGTGTGGCTCTCGCTGCCGCATCTCTCCCCGCTTTCTGCTTGCCTGCCTGGCCTGCTCTGTGTCAATCCTGGGTTTGCAGCTTGTAAATGACAGCACGGCCTCTTCTTCCTCTGGAGGGAAAGCGCGGTTAGAATGGGGTGGGGGTGGGGCTCTCGAGGTCACAGACTCAGCACCTGGGAGTGCCAAGTCACCAAGGCCGAGACCCTGAAGCAGCCCGCCCCCGAGTAACATTTCCTCTTCCATGAAAATTAATTTCACAATCTCCGGCGCCGTGCCAAGCCATCGCGATTGCATAATGGCTGCAACTCCGGCCTGTAAATTCATTTCACCACCGTTATCTAACTCATTACCTTGTAAACTGCCTTAATACACTGAAGCTCGCAGAATACAGTCTTCCTATAAGGCCAGATTGTATTCCCGAGCACCGAGAGTGGACGCCGTGCAGATTAATCACTCCTCCCGCAGCCTGTCTTGTAATTCAGGTTAATTCTGCTGCCTTCTCCCCTCCTTCTCCTCCTCCTCTCTTTCTCCGCTTCCTCCTCCTTTTTTGATTTGCCTGGAAAAGTTGATGAAAATGCAATATTTATGATTCGTCCCAGTTCACCTTCTGATAGATGGGAATGGCGTTCCCCGTTCGAGGCTGGAATGTGCCACTTTAGAAACATCTGAAAATGAAAATTGCTTTTTAGCTCGGCTGCTTTAATGAAATGTATCTTAGAGCATAATAGAGAATGATGATTTCTTACCCCAGCAGTCCTGCCTTGTGTTTAAAGGACTTGCCTTGCACTTCCTTGTTGCAAGGTTTTGTTTTCCTGTCTTTAGGTGTGGGGGGAAGACATTCACAGTGATGGTGAGAATTCTGAAGGTCCTGCGGCCCTGGTTTCAACTAGGGGTGACCTTGTCCCCCAGAGGCACTTGGCAATGTTGCCACCAGCAGAGCTGGTAGTGGCGTCTTGTGGGTATAGGCCTGGGATGCTGCTCTACATCCCACAGGGCACAGGACAGCCCACCCTGTCCCTGGCCCTCCACAACAGAGGCCCAGAGGTCAACAGGACCAAGGCTGAGCATTGCTGCTCTTTGGAACTGGAATGTTCTGGCAGAGGAGGGAAAGGAGACTACACGCTTTCCCAGGAGGTGCCCCAGGATCTCCTCTGGACTAGAGTCACATACCTCTAGAAATCCCAGCATTACCTCCCATTAAGAACTTAACCTCTCTGAACCCCAGTTCCTGCTCAGTGAACTGAGGGCAACTATACCCACTGGATGAGCTGTTATGAAAACCAGTAGGTTAGTTCTCAGTGCTTAGTGAAAAAGTGACTTTCAGACAGAATTGCTGGGTTGTTGATATAATAATCAAGGGAAGAGACAGACACCCAAGCCTTCCCTACCCAGATCCTGGGCCACCCCCCACCCCGGTGTTCTGTGGCCCGTGTTCATCTGTGTCTGTTAGGACGGCCCTCCCTGGTCTGGCTGCATGAGGGTCACCCGCAAGGTTGACCTGGCCCACCCACCATGGCTGCTGTGACCCAGTGGCAGCTTCAGGATTAATGGGTCTTCATCGGCTCATTGTCCTGATAATGACCATCCCAGATCTGATCCCACCGTCCCGGTCATCTCCGGAGCCTCTGGAGTGCCCAGAAACCTGGGAAGAGGTCAGCAGTGCCTGGGAGGGCCCCTGCTGTGGACAGGCTTGCTCCCGCACTGAAGAATGCCTCCTAATCAGGCATCGCCAGCCAAATCTGGAACTATGAGTTAACGTTTTATAGGCCATTTGCTCATAAGGAAAAGCAAAGCCAATGTAATTCTTGCTGGCTTTGGGGTTTCGGCTCCACACTCAGCACATCAGACAAAGTCACTGTGGGAATAAAATTCCTCAAATGTGGCCATATTCATTGCGCAGGGAGGAAAATGCTCCATTTTCATTCCTTTAGCGAAGACCCCCAAATCCCTTAATTTCCAGGCAATAAACACTGAATCGGCCCTAGAGAATTGCAGCTCCTGAAATGAGCTCCAAGTCCAGGAGGCAACCAAGAAATCAGATGTCCAGAGAGGCCAGAGTAGGCAGCTCAACACTCATCGTGCCTCTGCCGGCACAGGCACACCTGTTTAGAGGAGAGTGACATGCCATCCATGGCTCTGCATGTCCTTGAGGTTCAGAAGGGACCATGGCAGGGCTGAGGGGGCAAGTCAGGATTCCTCTTGTGGAAATGTATGGATCTCACACGTGAAAAGTGAAGCAGGAGATACGTGTATTGGAAATGAGAACCGCCAGTTCCCTCCATCCCTCTTGCACAGTTAGTCCTTACCGAGCACCATTCTCCTGTTGCACATCAGTTCAGCCATTGTGGTCTCCACTAAGGACCATTGCGCCCTTGCACGTGAACGTTCCGCCATCTGGCTTTCTGATTTTGCGGAAGAAGCTGGGGCCTGTGTAAGATGTACACGTGGAGATAAACTGAGACAGTAGAAGGAACCCTGTAAACAGATGCACCTATGTGTGCACGGTCTGTACACCCGTCACCCTTCCATGCATCTACCCTCCTGTCAACACACACATGCACACATACACATGCGTGCACATACACACACACCTGGGTAGATGGCCTGCCTTCCTCAGAGCCCATCAGTGTGTAGGTGTCTGATGGTTCATGAGTGTTCTAGAAATGATCAGGTTGTCAGGAGAGACTGTTCTGGTGTTTCAGAGGTTCAAAGTTTATCGTGCACTTGGGGAAAGTTCTCCTCTTCATAGTTTTCGTGTCGAGGAATTGTCTGCATTTGTGTGGACATTCCATGGGAGCAGGATGATAAAAAGGGACAAGGGCATTTCCAGGGCATGAACTGCATGTCAGGCGGTATGCGGAGGCTTCTACACAAAGCATCCCATGGCAAGTCATCATCACACCCACCAAGCAGGCAAGGGATGCCCTGGGCAAGAGGCTCTGCTCCTTACCAAGTGCTGCAACAGAAAGGGATCCTGCTGGACACCCCTCCCCCATCTCTCACACACTTTCAGCCTCTCTCCTGCATTTCCATGTGGAGAGCTTCCGCACCTGGGGACCCAGGATAAATAAGGTTTGTGGCTTTAGCCTTGCCCCAGCTCAGCCAAGCACCCAGGCATCTTATGCCCAGTTGTTTATGAGTTAAGCCAAGCGAAGAAACGCTATGCTCCTTACTTGCTTTCATCCACTCATCATTAATTGTCTGACTACATTTTCTTCAAGAGGCAACAAAGAGTAAAAGCCATGCCGTTGCTTTTCTGTTTAGCTGGTTGTAAATATTCAGCCAGAATGTGACTGACAGTGCAATATTATGTTCCCCAAAGCTTGCGCCGTATGTGAATATTTTAATTAGGATTGTAACAAGCTATTGAGAAAGTTTGAGCTAAATTGGTTCAGCTGTTTTTGCATTAGTGAAGCATGAAAAGGAATTTTTTTCATCTATTAGAAAATAGTCCCTTTAAAAAAAAATTAAACCAGAGCAACTGAAAATCAGCCAGTTTGGGATACTTTTTTAAAGTCAGCAGATTGGATCCAGGTTGGGATTAGCTAGACAGATTTGAAAAGTGTTGAATAAAGTTCATAAAGGTCGCCCGTATTTAGTCTCTTCCCTTCGGCTGCTCTCTGGATGGCCAAGATGGTTCCAGCAGGGAGCGTGTGGTGTTGAAAGGTAGGAAACCTCCAAGGGCGAGGATGAGCTGTAGGGGCGATCTGCCCCCCACCGAATCAGGTGCCAGTGCCCTGTTCAGCCTGTGACCCCCATGTCCAGGACTGGTCAGCAGTGAGCATCCACAGAGGCTGGGCACGGCCAGCACCACCCGTGAGGGTGCTCTGTTAGAAACCGATGGCCGGAGTCTAGTTGACTCTGCCTCTTTGTCTCTTCCTCTCACACGATGGCTCTTGTTTCTGCTCCATTATTCATTATCTACTTTGGGCTTGGTCCTGGGTACAGTGTCTCTCCTAGCCTTCTCTGACCCATGGAGCCATTGGGAAGAGGAAAAGTCATGCCATTGCTTTTCCATTTAGCTGACCAATGCCCACTGCCCCTGGCTGACCGTGGGAGCCTCTAGCTTCCCCACGCCTGCTTTTCCCCTGCCCTGCCCCTGGCCCTGCCTCTGCTCTGTCAGGGCCCATTTGTCCCTCTTCACACTGGTTGGGTGAGCTCTTTCTCCATCTCTTCCTATTTCCTCATGGTTCCAAATTCCCACTTCTGCAAGGACCCAGTGGAGCTGGGACCCGACAAATGAGTCAGCTCATGGCTGCTCGGGATGGACAGATGATCACAGCAGCACAGACGTGGGCCCGGCATTGCCAGATCTTGGTTTTCCAAAAGAAAGCACAAGATCACATGTGAAATCTTCCATCCTCAAATAGTGGCAGCTGATTCAAATGTTCTTAAAACGCTGTGCTGGCCACAGATGACCAGCCCGAGTCCCCATGAGGACAGGAGCCAGTCGGTGATCTCTAGTCTTGATATTAGGATGCCTGAGAGCAGGAGCAGTGATTCGTTGTTTTCTATTTGTTCCTGTGTCCCTACAGCACCTACATTAACTGACCACTCATAGTCATTAATAAGTATTTGGGGGGAAAGGTGTAGTTTTTGGTTATGTTCACATTCAGGGCAGTCTTGCTTCATGCTTGTGGGGTGGTGTTGAAAGGTAGGAAACCTCCAAGGGCGAGGATGAGCTGTTGTTTCACTTTAACTGCTTGTTGCAAAAGAAAGCTGTGCTAATATCCCAACATACGAATTGTTCTCATTTTCCTCTGCCTGGATACGGGTGCCTGGAGAGATTCCCAGGAGCTAATCCACGGGGAGCATTTCCTGTGCAGAAGCCTGGAAACCTCTCCTTTGGGTTGTTGGTTGCGATGATTAGTGGAGCATCTGCCTTTCCTCCCCACAGCCGAGGACTGGGTGCTCCAAGGCCCTTTATTCTGCTGTTCTCCTTTCCCAGAAGAACCCAGCACTCCTGCTGGCCCCTTGACCCTGAGCTCCATGAGGAGGTGGGACCACACCTGGTGAATTCCCCACCACACCCAGCACCCCACTGCCAGGCAGAGTGAGCCTCCATCAGTGTTTGTCAAATGAAAGCCAAATGACTGCGTCTCCCATCACCTTCTTTCTTTGGAGTCTATATGAGGTCATTTTTTACCATTGGCATCCTACTGTTATTTAGTAAAACCTAAACTCTAGCTCCATGTAAACAGATCTGCCTGCATTTCACTCTGTGAGTGTCAAAAGCTTGGCCCATCCCAATTTTCTGTTGCAGACCTCACATAAAAATTTGTCTGGAGGACATGTTCACTTCTGTTTCTGCAGACGGGGTTTGAGGCTTCACACAACAGGGAAGCTGGCCTGGGGCCGAAGACAGTAATTCTTACCAAAGGGAGCAATCCTGTTAATGCAGGTGGGAAGGAGAAGAAGCCTATGTACAATCGTATAAAACCATTCGCTCTGCAGGGAGTCACCCTGTCAAATGCTCCCTATAAATTTCAGCCCAGGGTTGGGCAGGAGGGGGAAGATACTTTTTCATGGTGCCCTAGAACTTGGGCTATGTGGCACCCTGATTAGGACCTGGAGGCGGGTTCTGATGAGAGTGTCCCACAGCACTGAGGCCCACACCTGTCAAAGGTCAGGGGCAAGCCAGCCGGGGCACTGAGAGAGCAGGGTTCCCCAGAGCCAGGCAGGAAGGGATCATCCCCGTGTTTCACTCACCGGCAGCCTGAGTCCCTTACCTCAAGGGAAGTCTGGGGGTCGCTGGCTTCTCATCTTGGTTTTCTTTTCATAAAGAAACAGTGAACTCATACATCTGTACCATAGAAAGCTCTCTTAAACCCAGAGAATTATTTTCTCTTTTTTGCTTCTTTCACTGGAGTCGAGGGTGCCGACAGTGAGCCTGCCAGCCCTGCTGGCCTCCACCTCCCAAGTGTTGTTTTCTGGGTGTTTAAGTATGGGCTCCCACCTACCCTGTCCAGGGAAAGCTGTGGTAAAAGGCACATGGTTGCAAGTACAGGTTTACACTAGGAACATTGGCTTTTAAAATGCCTAGTCACACACACACACGCGCGCATGCATGTACACGCTCTCTCTCTCACACACACACACACACACACACACACACATGCACAATGGCCTCAGGGTGGACTCATTCCCACCACCCCCAGCATGGGAGGGTCAAGGACACCGGGTCTGGGCTCAGGTCTTTGTTACGCCCCACAAAGTGGTAAATGAAGCATGCAGCTCAGCGTCCCGACTGTGGCAGACTCTCTGTGCCTCTCTTTGGGGGTGAGAGATTTAGAGTCACCATCTCCTTGTTCCAGCATTCTTCGTCTTGTGCGAGAAGGGCACAGAGGAGGGGAGAATCTGGAGGTTCATTTTGCTCTAACTGCTCCCATCAGAATCTGCAGCACATTGGGCTGAAGCCGGCTGTGATGGAAGAGAATCAAAAGAGGAGATGGGGACATTGCCAGAGAGATGGCACTTTAAAGAGATGGCCTGGGAAAGAAAGTTCTTTATTGGGTAATTAGCCATAATAAGCTTGGAGGAGACAACAGATCAGAGGAACCCTCCTGGAAGGAAAGTGAACAGAGACGATGGTTTCTGCGAGGAGTAACAAATAACAACCAAAACCTGGGACCTGGCAATCCCGTCAGAACCTGGCTCTAAGGAAAAGTGAATCTCTTCCCATTGACCCCAAATTATAGCCAGAGTCATCAAGATCCAAGCGAGGCTGCCCCCAAGACTGGCCCTCTGCCCTGTCCATCCCAGCAGGCAGAGTGGGAGCATGGGAGCCCACTGGTTGTCAGAGAGCCAATGTGAGCACAGACACTTGCCATGTGCAGATGGAGAGAGTGCCCCACACTCTGAGAACAGCAGAATAAAGATAGTTCAGGACAGTGTGACGTTGGGGCAGGAAGAAGCCACGTGCCCTAGCCTGCAGATCTGGGGCAGAAGAGGGATATTAGGGGACAAAGATACTCTGGACTCGGTTCTGGACCAGAGGTTACGGGGGCTCCTGCATTTAACACAAAACAGAAAAATACAGAGTCCCTGTTAAGAACAGCCAGAACACCCAAAGGCAGGTAAACTCACTGGTAGGAAGGGAAGAGTGCTTGATGACTAAGGGCTGAGCCAGCAAGGATGGGGAGTGCCAATCCAGCAGACAGAGGATGTGGGCCTGCGGCTCCCATCTCAGCCGAGACCAAGAGGACCAAATGGAAGGAAAGAAGAAGGCGGCAGGAAGGGCTTGGGGAAGAGCCATGAGCAGGCTCTGAGAACCCGGCTCCCAGAACAGTGCCCCTGACCCTGTCCTCAGCACCGTCGATGGAAGACTGGGCTAGAGTGGGCCAGGGCTGGGGGCACCAGTGTCAGAGCTAACGAAGAGCCCTGTTGAGACTGAAACTGGGCCTGGGGCCCTGGGGGACCCATCACAGTGAGACAGAGGTCCCCAGCGTGTCCCTTCCCAGCAGCACAGAGCACCTGACGTGGGGTGGCGGACTCCACGTGGGCCGAGAGCTGCACAGCTCCTACAAGGGAAGGGGGAGATACTCTGTCTTGCCTTCGTGACAGCTGTGTCTGAAGGAGAAAGGAGGACGGGCCCGGGCCGATGAGCACATGTGAATCTCTCCAAAGTGAGCTTTCTCGGGGGAGGTGGGTGCCGCGTCAGGGTTTGGAACCCACGTCAGACCTGTTCCTTGGGCCTCTTCCTGAGATGCTTTCTGCGGAAGAAAGCTCTGCCAGCCTAGCTGTGGCTCTGACAGTCCTGAAGGCCAGCCCCGAGGCCCCATCAAGGGGACACCAGCTAATCCATGGCACAGTGTGTGAGGAGAGTGCTGTTGTCCACGTCGGGAAGGCGCCACCGATGGAAGCCAGGAAGAAGCAGCTCTGAGCTGCGCTACCTTCCATTTGCAGAGCAGGGAGCGCCCAGTGGTCTGGGCCTTGTGCTCAGGGCATGTGCAGGGGCAGCCACAGAGTGCAACTGGTGGCATCGGTCCTCAAGAATGGTGGCTCGCACACCCGTCACCAACCGAGGGCAGGCAAGCCGCTAGGGACTTGCCCCCCAGAGTCCCACACCCCACAAGGGCCTGCAAGGGGATCAGCAAGTGCCTGCCCCACCAAGAGCACCTCAGAGAGGCATGGATGCTGCTAAGAAAACACACCCCACTTGACGGGTAGAGTGACAGATTGAGTGTCCTCCAGTAAGGTCAGCGAAGGCTCTTGAGGATCAGATGTTTGCGCCAAGTCCGAAAAGGCAAGAAAGAGCCAGGCAGGTGATGATGTGGGACAAGAAAGTTCAGGGCATAGGGCCCAGCAAGTGCCAAGGCCTGAAGGAGACGCTCCCTGTGTGTCTGGCCAGCCAGCCGGGGCGTGTTGTCAGCAGGAAGAGGAAATGGAGCCGCGGCCTGGGACAGGTTTGGGAGACTGGGGAGAGCTCAGTTCTGAACGGGCTCAGCGGTGGGGCAGAGGGGACCCAGATGAAGACACACAGGTCAGCTTGGGATGATTGCTGGAGTCTGCAGCTGCGAGGCAGGCATGCGCCCTGAGATGAGGGCTCCGGCGGGAGAGTCATGAGGTGTGCAGTGGGCCAGAGGAGGTGAAACCAGGTAACTTCAACGAAAAGCACCTTCACTCCAGTAGAGCCAGAGCCCAGCAAGGTCAGGAAGCTCACTGATCGAGGTCAGTGAGCAAAGCAACCAGGTGAATGTTGCTTTAGGTGAGTGAACTAAAGAACCAGACGTGGAAACCAGTGCTTCCAAGTTGTTCCTGGCAAGTGCTTTTCATGTGGCTTTGATACTGTTACCATGAGTTGACGGGACCAGCAGCCTACCTGAAGCAAGACGTGAAAGGACCTGGCACCTGGGGCAACCTAGTCCTGATGGGCCTCTTTTTTACAGGCCTCATGTAGGGTTTGTGGTCCAGCACAGCACCCCCAGGAAGGGATGTCTCTAGGGTCTACACATGCACGCTCTTAGAGACACAGCTGTGAGGTGGAGCTGGGGACAGGGTGTAAGTGTGTTTGCCCTGGTCTTGCTAATCTCTCAGAGCTCTTTGGGGCTCTTCACACCTCCAGATCAGGATATGAATATTCATGGCGTGCTTGAGCTCAAGGCTCCCCGGGCCTCGCCCCTGGAGGGCTCCTCCGGGCTCCTTCTGCAGGTGAGCATCAGCCCTCTCCTCCCCAGGGCTCAGCCTGGGCTGCACCTGCTGTGTGGAGAGGAGCTGGGAGCCAGCTGGCCCCGGCATACCCTGCCCTCTCCCTGGCTGTCAGACGTCTGCGCGTATCCTGTTACACGTGCTGTTGGTAAACACACACTCACAAAATTGTCCTCTTTTGAGATCCTTGATGGAGACGTAGCCCATGTCTTGCTTCTAATGAATGAACCTCAAATGAGGAAAATGGATCTGGGCCAAATCTAGGGGATGGTAAAGCTGCTTCCAGAGGAGCAGTGACAAGCCAAGAGGGTCACCTGGGCCCCGTGGGTCCCAAGTGGTCCCAGCCCAGCAGTGATGTCTGTTAAATATGCAGATTGTTAGGCCCCACCAGACCCACTGAGTCATTTTCCACTCCTGGAGGGTCTGGTTATATGAACACTGTCATTATTTCCCCTTCTATTGACAGACAGTTGACTTGGTTCCAGGTTTCCCTTCTGAGAGGGTGCTTCTGTGGCCTTTCATAGTCCGTGTGTTTCTGGTGTGCATGTGCAAGGTCTCCATGGCTCCTGCTTCCAGGCATGAAATCGCTGGCTTGGACGGGAGGGTCTGCCCATTTTCAAATGTAATAGGAAACATCAGCATGTTTTGCAGAGCGGTTGAGCAAACCGACCCTCCCACCCGCAGTGTCTAAGAATTCTTCTTGCTCTGAGTACTTCTCCAAGTTTTTGTCAGAGGCTTAAAAGATGCTTTGCTCTGCAGTTGGGTAATTGCATTTCCTTTTCCAAGATTCTTAATGAAGTTAACATCTTTTCATATGTTTGCTGGAATTCTTCTTTTATTTCTGTTGTTAAATTTCAGCTTTATTCTTTGACTCATTTTTCTGTTGAGTTGTCATTTTCTTATTATCTGGAGAGGTTATTCATATATTCTGGGTACTAATGCTTTATCAGATTTGTACATGGCAAATATTGTCTCCAATAAGTATCTTGTCCTTCAGTTACCACCTTCGTTATGGTGTCTTCTGGTCAGCGCGTGTCCTTAATGGTGTGAGAGGAAATGATTAATCATTTTCAGTATATAATAGGTTTCCTTCTCGTGTAAGAAATCTTTCCCGACCCAAGTTCATATAAATGTTCTGCCACATTTGCAACTAAAAACTGTTTAAGAGTTCATGTTTTTGCTGTTTGCATTTAGGTCCTTCATCTTTCTGGAAGTGGATTTGGGAGGAGTGTGTGAGATCTAATCTCACTTCATTCCAGGGGGCTGGCTGGTTGTTTTGGGCAGTTGGTTGGGTAAACTGTTCCACAGCCTGCTCATCATCAGCACCCTGTAGATCACTCTTTATACATAAACTTTTCATATGTGTGTGGCTGTGTTTGTGGATTTTTCTGTTTGTCTAAACATACGCTGTGCTGTGCCAGCACCTTGGATTAGTAACACCCTAGCTCAGCCTTGTACTGGGTCAGCATGTTTCCCCACCTCTTCTCAGTGAGATTATTTTGCCTATTCTAGATTTTTTTTTTTTTAGACAGGGTCTCACTGTGTAATTCAAGTTGGACTTGAACTCACTGTGTAGCACAGGCTGGCACTGAACTGGTGGCAAGCCTCCTGCCTCAGCCTCCCCAATGCTGGGATTATAGGAATGTGCCACCACACCCCCCTTGTCCTAGATCTTTTGCTTTTCCACATGGATTTTGAATTACCTCCCATAAAAACATTCTGAAATTTGGGTTAGAATTCTTTGGACCTATGACCTAGTTAGGCGATAGTCTACATATTTACAGTATAGATTTATTTCTTAGATTATGCAAACGTTTCAATTATTTCTGTACTATTGTTCAGTTTTCTCTATAAAGTCCTTGTATAACTCTTGTTAGAGTTCCTCCCAAGTACTGCACACTCGTTATGCAATCGCATGTGTTATGTCTTATTAAATCACATGTTCTACCTGTTCTGGAGTATTGAGATGCACTGGACATTTGTAGATTTATCTTATATCGAGCCATCTGGCCACATTCTAATTTCTAATAAATTATAGGTTCCTGAGAGTCTTTCGGTATAGGGAATCTTATCCTCTATGAGTGATGCTAATTTTAATTATCTCTTTCCAATCACCGATTCTTCTTTCTTGTTAATTAGTCGATGTTAAATAGAGGTGTTAATTAATAGTGGATAGCTGTCTTGTTCCTCATTTAAAAGGCGGCGGCTCTAATGATTCATTAAGTATGATGTTTGCTGTAAATTTTTAAAAGATAACCTTTGTGACATTTGGGAAGTTTCCTGTCCTTCTCACTTTGTTATGACTTTTTGTCAGGATTGTTTTTCTTCTGTGAAGATAATCATGCATTATTTTCTTTAATCTACTAATGTAGAAAATTATATGAATGAACAGTCTCCTGTTGGCTCAAACTTATATTATTAAGATAGATTCTAGTTGGTCATGACAGACACTGTATTATGCATTTCTGGATTTAATGGAGCCGTGTTCAGGAGTGAAATGACCTACAATTTTTTCCATGCATCTGTGTGCTTCATTTTGGTATTGAGGTTATACCAGCTTCATAAAACAAAATAGGGTTCACTCTCCCCACTTCTTATTCTTTGAGAGTGATTATGTAAGAGTAAAATGTTCTCTTAGCTGTTTGGTAGAACTTGCCTGTGACTCTCCTGGACTGTGTGTAGACTTGGTGACAGTCTGTCTCTTTCAGTGGTTACAAATCTCATAAGGTGTTTTATTATCGAGCCAATCAAAATGTGGTTTTCTAGGAGAAATCTTTATTTTTTACAAGTGTGCCTGAAGGTGCATATCGTGGATGTCCGGGACATCTGTCTTGGGTCCCCTGTCTCTCGAATGGTCTTTGTGATTTCAGCACTCTGATCAGTTCCCGCCTGTGACACCTGACCCAGTGGGTCATTCAGAGGTTCATTTGGAAACCTCCCCTGTTGAGGTGTTCACTTTATCCCGAGTAGTGAGGAGAGATGGGCGGGGCAGGGTGAGGAAGTGGTTGCAAGGGAACCACACTGGAGCAGAATCTTTCAGAAGCTCAACCACCAGTCCACTGGGACCTGCAGGTCACAGCTCGGCTGTGTGCAGGTGTGGATTTCAACCTTGTTTTCTTTCTTTATCTTTCTTTTCTTTTCCCTTTTTCCTTCTTTTTGGAATTTTTAAGACTATATTGTACTATGTGCTGTGTTATTATCTGTAACAATCCAGGAATATATTCTGATCGTCCTCACTAGAAGTGTGTTTAAATTGCTTGTCTCCATCCTAGGATTTGTCGCAGTCAGTAACAACTTCATTTCTCTCATTTTATCTGTCTCCTTACCAGTGTACCTGCATGATGCCAGGGACTCGTTGGTCTTGTGTTCCTGGTATAAACTCCCGTTCCTGACCCGGAATAGGCACTCAGTAAATGATTCTGGGAGGAGGAAGGTGTCCTCAGAGGCGCTTGTTCTGCAGAGCTTGTGTCTGCCGTGGGCTTTCCCGCAGGCCCCAAATTGGATGTCCCAAGCACGGCAGGCCCTAGTGTGCTCATAGAGAAGCACCCCAGCTCTTTCCTGTCCCTCCACCTGGCAGATCCCTTCCATCCTCCCAGAACTAGCTCACCACGACTTCCTGTGGGAGCCTGCCAGTGGGTTCCTCCAAGACCACTGAGTACTCCAGGCCAAGCACAGGTCCCAGGCACAGAACATGCCAGCTCAAACCCTGGCCCTGGCGCTGCCGCTGCTGGCCGCTGATTGAGGCACACCACCTCCCTTTGCACGAGACTCTCCAGCCTGCGGCTGTGTTTCTTCTTCTCTGTGTCCTTCACAATCTGTGTAGGGATGATCTCAAATAAGCCTTCTGAGAGCCTGTGAGCAGGACTATTTTTAGTCTTGTTTCAGGATGAAGAAACCGAGGCTTAGAGAGATGAGATTTGCCCAGGGCCCCAAAGCTCACAGGCGGCAGAGCTGGCACCCAGACTTAGGCACTTAGAGGTCCCTCTTATCATGTAGAGTGGATCCAAGTCCTATCTGCTGGAGAACCCACGGGGAGTTCAGGGTGCCCTGAGACCCTGTTCTGTGTCCCTCCTCTGTACTCGGATCCCAGTGGCCCAGAAGGCACTAAGAAGGGCAGCTTGCAGCTCCTGTGGCCCCAGCTGAGGGGAGAAAGCTGCGGCGGGGCAGGCCAGGGAGCAACATAAACTGGACTGCCAAGAGCAGCTCCTGTGGGTAATAGCCTTCCTTCGAGTCCACTCTAAAGGGAACATGCCTCGGAGCCTTTGTGCTGAGGGTGCTGACGTGGACAGGTGGGAGGTGGGCCTCGGAATCTGGGACGCACGAGACTGCGGCCCACTCGGCATCAAGGGAGGAAACAGCCATTCCGGCAGCTCTGCAGTCTGCTCTGCCTGCCGGGTTTGTTCTGGCCGCGCCTTGGAGCCAGTGAACACGCTTCCAGTGGGTTTTATGAGCTTCCGAGCCTGGTGCTGGCAGGTGCCAGCTGCAGTAACAGGCTGCCGGCCTGAGCGCTGCACCGGCCCTGGCTCTTCTCCAGAAGCCATACAGACAGTGACATCACCTGCTGTAGAAAAGCCCGAGGCTCCAGCCTCCAGGCCAGCAGGACTCCAGTGCCTGGTAGATGCAAGCACGGAGCGCCTGTTAAGACGCCAGAACCCTTCCTCAGACGTAGAGGTCGGAACCAGCAAGTCCGTGGTGTAAACCAGGTCGTGTGTGTCTGGGGTGCGACCCAGTCCTGGCCCTCGCCAGTTTCCTCGGGTCACGCCGTGGCCTTTCATTAGCCTATTGTCAGCACTGCTTTCATACCACAGGGAAGAGTTACTGCCACAGGGACACTGTGGCCCACAGCACTTCACATTTGCTGCTTGGTCCTCCTGAGAAAGAGTTTGCCAATGTGCAGAGTAGATTGCGCATTGAGAAACTGGGCAAGTGCGCAGCATCGAGTTCATAAAAAGAACTCTTTGGAAAGGGACTTGCTCTCCAAAGAGATTGGCACACCTCGCACATATGCAGGGACTGAGGTGGGGGGCGCTTGACACATATTGGTTCATTCATTAATGCAATGTGGGGGCCCCTCCTGCGTACAGGCCTTGCACCCTCCTCGTTTGAGCCGTGCGAGCCACAGTACAGCAGTGACTGAGTCTCCCTCCGTGCTTTTGCTCTGCTCCTGACCTGGGCCTGGCACCACAGCAGAGCCCACTTGGGGTCCTTTATAGGAAGCATCTTTTCTCCTTGGTGGGGCTCGGCGAGACTGTAATTTGCAGCTTCTGTTAGGAGGCATTCAGGAGTGCAGCAAGGGGCCAGTCTCTACCTTGGAGCGGCTCACAGTTCACAAGCGACATACAGGGGTGAGGGAGGGCCCGAGGCTGGCGTTCCGTTCTGCCTGGGAACCCAACAAGGCTTCTGGGGTGGAGCCAGGGGGGTAGTGCAGAGCTGGGTCCGGTCCCAAGGGGTAGTTGGGGGAAAGAATGCCATTGAGCCATGGACATGGCTGGAGAGGGAGGCAGTGCCCAGGGGCTACAGGGCCTGGCATCAGGTGATGGAAACACTAATTCTGGTGCAGTGCATCCACACAGGGAAAGAGGTCCGAGCTCGAAGCTGGTGCTGCGTTAAGGACATCTGCATTGCCTTTGGCAAGACAGTGCTGAGTTCCTGGGGTGCAGCTGGTGAGAGCCCTAGGGTCAGAATTCAGCTGTTGGGACTTGGAGGCCGTGCCCCCAACCCCATTCCTAGCATATTCCAAGTAAGCACAACAGGAATTCTGCTGAGGCCAGGAGGGATGAAGGTGCTGTCTCCTAATGAGGATGCATACATGAGTCTGAATAAACAGTAAATTACCCAAATGCAGAATTAGACAGGCATGCAGCCCTGGAGCTGGGGTTTCACAGGTGGTGATAAGGGGGTTTCATGCAGTTCACATCTCTCCCAGCACGAGCAGGCCAGCGGGATCAGCAGGAAAGCAAGCCTAACTCCCCTATAGGAAGAGATTGCCCTAATTGAAGTATGGTTGCATTTCAGAGAAATGCTGAAGTCTTTGCAGTTCTCCAGGATCGAAAACCAAGCCCCCGCAGAGCTGTCCCTGAGTTCCAGCAGCACTGACATATCCCTGGCTGATCTCTGCAGTGTTGGGCTTGCCCTGAGATGAAGTCCCACCTTGGATGAGTGTCCCTTAGAGGTCAGTCCTGTGGCAAGGCAGGCTACAAGCAACTGATTCGAGAGACAGTTGCAAGAAACATGGGAAGGTGGTTAAGGAAGGGAGACAGACAAGGGAAAAACCCAAAAGGGCCACATTAACCAGAGGCATAGCCCTGGACCACTGAGGACCCTCCAAGAAACCACACTGATCACACTGGAATGGAAGCTAGAGACAGCATTGCCCAGGCTGGCTGAGAGTGGCGCCTGGTGTGGTGTTTCGAGCAGGCCCATGTGCAAGTCCATGGGGACCAAGGCACGCCCCAGAACCGCCCACCAAAGGGCAGGATCCTTGAGGGCCACAGGCAGGGCAGGGCACCAAGAGTGTCCACTGAGGCTCGCATGAACACCTGCTTTCGAACTCACCATTCCCTGACACATCTGATACTTGAGTCTGGTAAGTGTCTTCTCCACGCTGAACACTTTTTGGGGCTGAAGACACAGCTGTGAGCCAGGCTGACAATAAGGTACAGTTGCTGGGTGAATGAGTAAACAACAGAATTCAGCTAATTAAAGTGAAGCCAATTAAAACACCCAGAGAGCAATGCAGAAAGTAAGAAAGTGCTCAAATAGTGATGGGAGCATGATTAAAAAAAAAAAAAAAAAAAAAAAAAAAACCAAAACAGCCAGGAGCCAGCCCGAAAGGTCCCATTCATCTAATCTAGGAAAAACTGAGCATCAGAATAATGATAGTAGCGGATCATGACCTACAGAAGAAATAGGACTCCTAGGTCCACGTTGGCATATATGATTAGACAGGAAGCTGGGGGACACAGTGCTTCCCAACAGCAGAGTGTTAATTCAAAAAGGAGGAGAGATGGAATTAGAAGTCAATATTTGACAAGATTTAAAAGGACAACTGATGCAGGCAGGAAGCATCAAGAGATGTTAAAATTAGTGAGTGAAACTTGGAGGGGTCATAGACATATGTGCACAGTGGAAATCCCTCCCCAAGATTCTTAACAATTGCAAAGGAAAAAAAAATAGTAACTTGACACTGGAGATGAGTAGTAGGTCTCTCCTTGCTGTGGAATGCATGTTTTTGTGCCCCCAAAATGCATATGTAGAAATCCTTAGCCCCAAAGTGATGGTGCTAGGAGGTGGAGCTTTAGGAGCAATAGGCCTTGAGGGTAGAGCCCTCCCGAATGGGATTAGCACCCTTATAAAAGCAGCCCAAGGGAGACCCCTCATCTCATCCACCCTGTGAGGACTTGGCAAAGAGGTACTGGCTATAAATCAGGAAACGAAACCTCATCAGACATTGGCTCTGCTCATGTGTTGATCTTAGACTTCCAGTTTCCAGGACAGAGAGCAGCAGATGTCTATTGTCCTTAAGCTACTTAACCTATGGTATTTGTCATAGCAGCCGGAAGTGACAAAAACATTCCTCCATAAAGTAACCAGCATTGACATCACTGGTCATGTGCCCCTGGTACATGACCAGGGGACTGTCGTTTTTGTGATGACCCTGAGATTTCTGAGTTTAATTATAAGATAGCACACTGTAGAATATTCTGTAGTAACTGACCTGCACTCTTCAAATAGCATTCTCATGAAACACAAAGCTGGTTGAAGTTTCCAGATCAAAGAAAACTCATGTTGAGACAACAGAGTTTGATGTGCAGTCTTTTGCTGGAAGACCTTGGGGCAGCTGCAGGCTGCAAGACAGTGTCATGGTGAAGTTGGCATCCTGGTCAGGACCTGTGTGCCATGGGTATGCCACAGGAAGTCCCAGTTTTTAGAAAACACAAATTGAAGGATTAATAGGGACAAAGCAAATGGGGCTAACAGAGTCTCCGAGGGCAGTACGGGAGGTATGTGTCATCTTCATGCAACTTCCTGTACATCTGCAATTATAGTAAAATTAAAAGTTAAAATGAAACAGAATGCAGGAAAAACAGAGCAATGTCAAAGTGCAAGGGACAGGTCCAGGAAACAGTTTAGGTAAGATGGGCACGGGACCAGGAATGAAGAGAAGGAACCCGCCTTGCAGAGCCCGGGGGAATGGAGAAGCAAGTGCCTCGGAGCAAAGCAGCCATTCAGAGTCCTGGGTCGGCATCTGGGGCTGCAGGTCAAGAGCTGGGAACCAGCCCACAGGCCCTTAAGAAGCAGAACCTGGATTATGTACCAGGTGTCTGGGGACCCATGTGAAGGTCTCAGAATGGTGGAAGGCTGCAGACTGCTCCTATCTGCAGAACTCTTCTGTGCCAGTCAGAGAACTGCACGGGCTTGAGAAGTCCGCCTTCCAGCCAGGAAGTCCGCCTTCCACCCAGCCTTGAGGGCCAGTGTCAGGGGAGAGAAGCTGATGGTTCAGGATCTACTTCAGAGCTGCAGCTGGTGGGAACATGGTGGGGAACTCAGGGATAATGCTGTCCCTTCCCCATAAGTGACCTTGCAGTTGTAGGTCACTACCACCCATGACAATGGGTGGCTTGGTCAGACAGACCACCTCTTCACTTCAGGGAGCTCGTGGCTCTGGGATAAATACAGAAGGCGCTTCATGCGGTGGCCACAGGATAGGGACTGGGGGAGGCCCCTTCGCCGTGCCTCCTTGCTCTTTGGGACGCTTGTATCAGTCGTTGTTCCTGCAAGTCCAAGATGTCCTCCTAGAAAGACAAGTCCTGCCCTTCGGTTCCGAGGTTAGAAGGACCCAAACAGATGCTGCCACTGAGGGTCTTTGATGTGCCTACATTACGGGAAGACAAATCTTGCCAGTGCGTGTTTAAATACTGATTACATCTTTTGCTTTGTAAATAACTCAATGGTAAATTTTTACAATATTGTTTTTACAGAGACTATAATGAGAAGGCGATTTTTCCCTCTGTCACTTGGATATTAAGCTCTTTAATGAGAGTGCACAAAATGGCTATATAAAACTTGATCTGGAGCAAGCTGTGTTGGGGCTTAATGCTATATTAAAGTTGTAAGGTTTCCAGAGCGCTGATGAACGACCCTTTTGTCATTGCTAGCGAAATGGAGTAGTGGCGAATATTTGTCCTTTTTCTCTCCCTTTCCTTGCCCGTTTGTCCACCCGGGAACCAAGCTGCGCTGGGCAGTGGTCGCTTAGTGAGGCTTCCTGGGAAAGGGTGGGAATGCACAGCCTGGGGGATTTTTTTTATTTGGGAGCATGCCTACTTTTTAATTGGCCTTGGTGCTAATGAATGGATTCGTTCTGTTTGGAGCGAGCAGGGCTGGGCGCTGGAGCGTGTAATCTGATTGCAGCCGGGTGCTCTGAGCCCTGCCAAAGGCTCCCGAGCAGCCGTGATTGGCTTGGCCTGGACTGCACAGTGCTGGCAGCTGCAGGGTACAAGGGGGTGGGAGACTAGAGGTGGGCACCCTTGGCAGCCCAGGCCTCTACCCTCAGTTTGGAGGTCACTGGAGCTGTTTGTCATCTTGTAGCAGCTCTTGGGGAGACTGCCTTCCGGCTTCGCAGTCAGGGGCAGGTAGAGAATGGGAGACTAGCTTTGTGGCACAGCCCCTGGCATCCAGCAGGCATTCAGGAAGTGCGGCCTTGGTCCTCACTTAGCAACCGGACACGCTGTGGGTGTGTTTTCACCTGCCAGCTCTCAGTTCAAATGAGGAATAGCCGGCAAACTGGTGGTCATGCAGGAAACCATCTGGTCCTTCTCCAGGCTCCTCGTTTTCCTTCCCGGGGCTTCTCAGCCTTTTGGCTCATTCTGCACTGGAGCACACTGGCCCAGGAGCACTGCTGGGCGGGCCTCTGTCACAGGCCCCAGCTCCACAACAGTCTGATGTGTTCCCAGCTGTGTCCCTGGGCCCCAGTCACTGGAGAGTAAGATTTCTGTGTCCATGGCAGGACCCTGGACACATGAAGCAGCCCTGAGCTGAGCCATACAGGACTAGGAGGGAGATGCAGACTGTGACTCTGAGTCGTGTGCAATCCCTTTGCCCCACCCCGACCCTGGGGCTGCTGTTTTTTGGGCCGGAAGGTGTCACACCAGGCCCTGGAGATGACTCACGGTGGTTTTGATTTAGTGACAGGCTGACAGCCAGAGTTTGTAAGCAGCACCCATTTCAGGATTGGAGTCACTTTCTTTAAGCGAGCCCCGTGACTCGGAATTGCACTTTCCTGTTTCAATTAGAGACTTTAGCCCCACATCTGTGATCCAAGTCTCTCTCTCCTCCAATAAGTGAGTATCTGATTTTTTTCCCTGGGCTGGCTCGTTGGCCCCAGTGTGAGGTATGTGACTATTTGGCTGATATATGGTCCCCAGAGGCCCAGATGCCACGTCCTCCCCATGGGCCGTCCCTTGTCTGTGACCTGGCTGCCTGTTTCAAAGTCACACAGTGGTGACGTAGCCTGTGTGTCACACAGACAGCTGCAGCATAACCAGGTTCCCCTCCCTGCCCAGTGTTTTTATCAAACAAAAACAACTTCAGCACACATTTACACACACACGCCTGCCTGCATTCCCAGCCTCGCACATCCACGTGGTGCAGCTGAGCTCCTGGGGGCCGCCTGCAGTTCCACAGCTCTCCACAGTGCTTAGAGCGGCTTCGCCCAGACTGAGGCCTGTAGATCTGTCTCTCAATAAAGTGGCAATGTCACCAGTAGTCCCTGAACCCTGCTGGAACTTTAGCACCTCCAGGGTAGCTTTGAGTCACTCCAAACCTCTGTGGCCTCCGGAGGCTACAGAGATCTCAGCCATCTTGCTTGACTTCTGAGGGACTTCCCAGCCAGGACCACCCCAAGCATTCCAGGAGTCCATTCCTGTGAGGAACAGCAAAGCTGGTCACCCAAGTCCTTGCTCAAGTGGAAGGGATTCGGCAGCTACCCGCAGTAGAACACACTGACCAAGTTAGAATAGCTTTTCCACATCGAGAGCTAAGGCCAGAGAGTGTGCAGCTAATGAGATAAAAGGTACATAAAGCCTGCAGCATAACACAGTGGTCACCAACTCAATCCTCTGGCCAGGCCCACTCTGTTCCTTTTATGTCATATCTAATCCTTTGGATTTTGTTTTCTTTTAGGTACAAACACTTAATTGCATTTTTCTCAAAAATCCAGATTCCTGGTTCATTTTCTAAATAGCTGGAGGACTTGGGTGCCAGGGCCCACATTCCTATGGGTACCAACATCTGGCTATGGGTGAGTGGGTACGTCCTCTGTTGCCACCAGCACTGCCCAGCCCCAGGCCTGGAATAAAGTCTTATGCTTCTGTGCTTGTGGCTTCGGTGTGGCCAGCTGCAGCCTGAGAGCGCACTGGGGCCCCGGACAAGCTCCAGATTTCTGTGATAAGAAAGTTGGTTGCATGGCTTTGCTCTGGGGAAGTAGAATGGGCTGTGCCCTTTACCCACTCATTTTGAGTTGTTGGAGACTTATTCAAAAGCTCTTTTGTTGTTCTAAAAACAGCAATGATATTCTTTGTTCTTCGAAGATAATGTGGTGGAGGTTCTCCTATTACATCTCTCATAATTGATGTCATCCTGAGGCTCTCAGGGCCATTTGAACTTAATGGAGAAAAAGCAGCATATGAGACCATAGAAATTTCTTGCTGTGTCCGACCTCCCAGCAAAACGGGCTTAGAAACCAGGGAATTTGTGACCTGAATTGCCAAGTGACCTTGGCCCGGCTGTGGGGGTCACCTGCAGATCGTAGCAGCGGTCACCCTTCCCTCCGGGTGTTATTTGGATTGGTCGTTGAGTACATCCAAATGGTGCACTCAGCACAGTGATTTGAAAACTTTGAGAGCAACGCGAGTCCCAAGCATGACTGATTTCCATGGGACAAGACATGAAGAAGACATAGATAGATGTGCACATCTGTACAAATGCCCTGGACTTGGTCCCGTCAACTGTTCGGGACTCCTGCTCTCTCTAGGAGGGAATGGGAATGGGCATCCAGCCAGAGGCAGGAGAGTACCCTGATGTGGCCCACCGGCTGACACAGCCCATGCGGGTGTGAGAGCGTAGGCTGCGGGGCCATGGGTTTCTTGGTGGAATCGAGCAACGCGATGCCCAGCACTCGCCTAGGGCAGCCCCTGAACTGAGCACTGATGAATGACCTCTCGAGCATGGCCCCGCCCCGGGAGCTCATTGTCTCAGAGGGGAGAATGACAGAGACCAGAGTCAGTGCAGTGTGATGCGACGGGGATGCATGAGACAGGACGACGATGTCCCCTGCACAGGACGCAGAGAGGGCCCCTGAGAGGAGGTCATGGCCATGGTGAGAGCACAAGATTCGATAAGGACGAGGACATCCCATTATTGCAGCGTGGCATGTCATGCTGTGCCCAGGGAGCTCAAGGAAATCCGGGAAGGTTCTGGGTGGGTCAACTCTGGTGTCAAACTGCCTAGACTCAGGTCCTGGCTCCTCCATCTATTACCCTGTGACATCAGGCAAATTATTGAAGATGTTTGGGCCTCGGTGTGCTCAGTTGTAAAATGGGATACTAATAATACCTACCTCACAGGTTGTTACAGGGTTGATGCATCAAAGGTGCCCAGTATTGCCGGATGGTCATAGCAGTGTTCATGGGGATGGTAGTGGTGGAGGTCATGGTGACAGTGGTGGTGGCAGTTACAGGTTGGTGATTGCAATGGCAGCGATGGTGGTGGTATCGATGGTCGCGTGGCTCTTAGTGTCGTTGGCGGTAGAAGCTTGCCGACAGGAGTGGGGATGGCTTGCTTGGTGCTATAGCTAATGAAGCAGTGGCGGAAAGATGATGCATGGTGGTGGTGATGGTAGGGGTGGTAGTGGGGGTGTGATGTATTTGCATGGTTTGTGTTGGTGTTGGCAATGCAGGGGTAATATCTACCGCCTCAGTGGAGGTGGTGACTGTAGACATCTGCCCCTTTGGTATTGTCTCTGCCCCACTCGTGTTGGTGAGTTGAGGCGGCGACCACAAGATGCCTCCGCCTGAAGCGCATGGTATGGAAAGAGTGCTGTTGTGATAGGTCCCAAGGGAGGGCAGCCAGGCATAGCTAGGGCCATCTTCTGGGGGAAAGCCAGGCTCAGGGTGGGGGGTGGCTTTCCACTGTTGGAGAAGTGGGAGCGGAATAGAGCAGGACCAGGACCAGATTGGAGCAGGTGGAGAGGGATGTGACAGAGGGTGGAGAAGATGGAGCAGCTCCTACCTGGGTAGAGTTGAGATCATCATAGAAAATGACGCTTTTCATTCTCTTGTATTGGGGGTCTGAATGGTGACCTCCTGCCTGTGGACACATCTGCATGGTCCCACCAGCCTCATGTCTTGTTATCAGTCTCAGAATAGATGCTCAGGAGGCCGTGGGAGGTGGGTGCTCACATTCGCACCATCCAGGTAAAAGACACACTCTCAGAGCCCGCCTGGTGTTGTGCAGATGAGAACACGGGGCCAAGATCATGGCCTCTCCTGCCCTTCCTCCCAGCCAAGGCAAATACCGTGATCCCGCAGCGTCCTTGGTGGTTCTGGCGTGGATGGGCATATGTTTTGAATGAAGGTCTTATTTCCATGCCTTTAGGGCCATCTCTTTCATCCCAGCCAGCAAGCACTAGTTAGGCAAGTTTGAAGCTGTGGGACGATCAAAATACAAATGTGCACCCACCCTCAGTACGCGCCAGGAGGCTGCTGTCCTTCATGTCTGCGTTGCCAAGGAAACAGGATTTGGAAGGGATGGGCCGAGTGACATATTTTTCAAGCAAGTTCTGTGATTATTGAAGCCCTTGTGACTCAATCGGAACCCAAGGAGATTTGGAGCTTGAGGAAGTGGAGCAGGGAACATGCATGCTGGGAAGGAACGAGTCTAGTGCCCTGTGGAAGTGATAGGATCAGGAGTACCTGGGCTCCGGCTCATGCAGGGGCCTCTCTTCTGTCTAATGGATGGCTGGGTTTTATGGCTGAGGGACTCTGATTGGGCCTCACCTCCTGGCATCCACTGTTCTGGTGCCTTGTCTCCACTTTCATGGGTGCCTGGCTCAAGTACAAAGCCCTCCAGTGCCCATTGTCACCATGTGTGACTTGGAGAAGGATAGGGGAATCACTAAGGTGACTTTCAGATGTCATTGTGAGGTATAAAAAACCACTGTGTCATGATATTTTTCTGTAATCAACTCATTGCTGCCGCTTTGAAGCAATCTTAGTGTTTTTAATTTGACCTGAAGAATGTAAGCTGGTTTCCCAGGAAAAACATCTACAATTAAGTTCTTTCTGGGTCCCTCTGAGACAGGAAGAGTCCTAGGCTGCTTACACATCACAATTGCTGGTCTTGGGCAGCCTTCAGTACCAGGAAAGGCACTTTCCATCTGTTTGCCATTGTGATTTTGTAGGGTAGCTGTGAGCTCATGCCTGATCCTCACAGGGTCTCTGTCCCAGCCTGCGGCTGGAAAGCACTGGCTGTGAGTGGCAGCTGCTCTAGACGCCCTTCACAGTCCCTCCCGCCCACCATTCATATTGAATGCTATGACCGCTTTGTCCATTCTGGGTTTGTTAATGTTGTGCTGATTTCACCTGATCTGGATAAATGGCTTATGAAAAATGGTTCTAAAGAGTCGAAGCACTCAGGCATCTTTTGGCTGTGGCTGCACTGATCTGGTCTCTGTCCAGTCTGCTCAGCCTCTTCTCCTCTATGTGTCTCATGTAAGGACATGGCCTTGGACCCAGCACACACCTGGATAATTCAAGTTGACCCCTTCATCTAAAAACATGAGGTTTTTCAAATAAGATGACACTAGAGATTTGACTGGACCTACTTTTGGGAGTCATCATTTTACTGATCAAGTATAGGTTTGAGAAGAGGGCTAGAGGATGGTTTAGCATGGTTTTTTAAAAGAAACTTTCTCAAAATAATTAGATTCACAAGAAAGTTATAAAGACAGTATAGAGAGGTGCCTTGCCTAGTTTGCTGTTGAGATGACCTCATGTTAACTCCAGAGATCGACCTCGGTATAGCCCCAGGTTTTAGGTATAGTCCCTTCCCCAGGGCTTAATTCGAATCAGAGAGATGTATATTTAAATCCCAGACCCCCTTCCTAGCTGTGTGATGTAAACAAGTTTTTAACCATCGTGAGCCCAGAGTTTTTGTTTTCTCCTATGCAAAGGCGCGTGTGCGACTGCCCCATGGAGCGGTAGTGGTAACTCAGCAAGATTCTATGAACAAAGTTCTTAGCACCTGGTCTGCCTGACATGTGGAAATGTTATTCCTTTTAATAGATCGAAGGTAGGACTTGAAAATGTCATATATTCCAAGACCCACTCTGCGGGTTAATCTGAAGATCAGATCCTGAAACTGCAGCAGCTTGGGCAAGGGCGCCTGGACTGTGGTGGGTCTCGCTGTGGCCTTGGGAATACCTGGCTCTGTCAGTAATGGGAGGGCCACACATGGAGCTACCCAGATGAACAGTCAGCCTCACAGAGCAATCCTACGCTCCTCACCACCAGCACCAAGTGGAACGGAATCAGGAGAGCCGTGATCGCCCCGACTGTGTTAGTTAACTCGGCACTCGAGTCTGTGTAGCACAGTTCTAAAGGCCATCAAGGAAATTTGGGACCTCAGCTGCCTGAATCTGGAAGCACCTGGGAGAAGAGGCTGCACTGCAACCGGGTTTTGAGTTTTCTGCCCCCACCACACACTTTACAGTGCAGTCTCACTTTTCGTAATCTCTTGAGGAGAGGAGGAACGTTCCTATTTTAAAACGGGATTATTAGAATGCCGTATAAAATGCATTTATTTCATTAAGAATTTTTCTAAGGAGCAATAGGAAAATTCCCATGACATTCTCCCCGGTTCCAACCCTGCTCAAAAGGCATTGGTCAAAAGCCATTGTTTAACCAACCCTGCTCAAAGCCCCTGTGCTTGACCATTCTTTGTTTAAATTCTGAGTGCAAGTTTTAGGAGCAAAGTGTCAACTTCAGGAATATTTAACAAAAAGAAAAATCACTTACAGTAGGTATCATTGCTTGGAAGGGGACAAATCATTCAAAGAAAATCAGACTATAATTGGCCTTTGTTTAAAGTGGAGAGTTATGCAGATAAGAATTGTGTAGATAATTTTTTGCAGACTATTTTATTACACAGACTAATTTGATATTGTCCTGTGAAGCTGTCCCTTTGAATATTCAACAAAAACAACAATGCACTGGGAGAGATGGTATTAAGAGTATTATTTTTGCATAATTTATGCTCAGTGACAGCCATCGCCTGCTTCACTTCATCACACGTTTACAGAGAGAGAGCTCGATGCTTCAAATCTCATTAAGCTATTTATTCATTGTAATGAATGATTTTAATGTATTGCATTAAGGTTATGCCGCACTGAACTGTTAAAAAAATCCATCTTACTTTACATACTTTAACGTTTGCTGCTAAATTAATACCTTTTACTGCCTCAATGGTTGAGTGGACACCATTTGCAGATTAATCACTCTTGTCTCCATTTCATCCCAGTTCTGGGCCACTTCTTGATAGAGTTGTGATAGTCTCATCGAATCCCTGTCTGTGCACAGACATGTTATCCAGTTTGTGTAAACTCCTGTCACTCAGGGGCCTCTGATTCGCAGCTCCTCCTTGGCACCTCCCACTGACAACTGACACGTTGCTTGCACGCCTTGCTTTGCCTCCGCCTGCCCATGTTCACCCCTCCCTGGATCCTTCAAGATGTTGTTGGCAAGTTGCAATGACAGGAAGATAATATCTTTTGGGAGAATGGCAGGCAGTTCTAATAAAAAGCTGTCATTCACAAATCCAGACCCCGTCACATGATACACATTTTAAAGACCATATGAACTGTTAAGTGGCACAATATGGCAATCCGAGTGGTTATTACAACTTGGAGATTTTTAAGCAACACAAGTAGAGAGTATGAGGCTTATGGTGGCATTGGCAAATGAAAGGTTTGGGTTTCTACAATGTAATGTGACATCTGTGCTCTGTTGTATCAGAATCATTCCTCCTGCACCTGCGCAAGAAGTCATCAGAAATTCTCGCTCTGAGCAGGGAAGAATGTGGGAACATTTATATGTAATAAAAACACTGGAGTATCATCCTTTATAATCTTGCAAATATTTGAAAACTACAAGCTGTGCAGCATGACTTTGTCACCATCTGAATGCGGCAGATGCGAATTCAGAGTGATATTTTGTACAGGGGAGGTTAGGTGTATCTTAGGATGGAGCATTTTAAATTTAGGGAGGAAGGAGAGGAAAGAGAGATGACTCGCCCACCTCTGTAGCATGGTGACCTTGAATAGGTCTCCAGAGTCCTGAGTTCCCCCGATTTGTCTTCCAGAGAAGCAGCTGAGGAGTGTTTGATCCCAGGAGGCAGCCAGGACATTTTCGATTGACTCCTGATACGGAGTCGCTGCTTATTTCTACAGATGATATCATCAGAGCCCAATCAGGACCCCAGGTTTGATATTTAAGGGAGAAAAATAAGTTCTTGGGGAAAAAGCAAAGGCAGAAAATCGTAGACACTTGTTTTGAGCTTGTTTTAGACTGTGCAGAAATAATTAGTCCATCACACACAACCCAGTGGTTTACAACAAACAAAAACATCCACTTAGCAAGAAGACTTTTGAGTTTTAGGAGAGAAGAAATGAAATGAACAAGGAGTGTGCTACCCTGCCCCCAACCACCATGTGCCCTGTCCTTTTTCAGGATGGCTCAAAGCTCAGAAAGCAAGCAGCACATACTACTAAGAAATATTGCTGCAGGCTTGGGGGATTCTCCACCTGCGGGAGCCCCCATCCAAGATGTGAGCCACTCGCCCAAAGGACTGCTAATCGTTTACTGTCTGTGTTCAACTTGGCCTTTCCACAGCTGAGTGACAAGAGAAAACTGTAATCAAATAATCTGTCCCCAAGAGCTATTTAAAAAGATCATTGTCATAAGCAGAAACATCTACTAGGACAACTTCTTATATCTGTGGCAAAATATTCCATTTAGTTGGAGGCTTGATGTGAAATAAGAAATGAGAACTGCAGTAGTAACAAATACCACTTGAAGCTTATTAACAGGCTGCACAGCAGGTGAGAGGGCCGAAGTTCATTGGTGTGTACAGCAGCCCCCCATCCACCCCCCACATGCAGCTGTGCTCCGCCTCCTGTCAGACCAGCGTCAGCATTAGAATCTCATAGGCGCTTGAACCCACCGCAAACTGCGTTTGCGAGGGGTCCAGGTTTCACACTCCTCATGAGAATCTGATGTAACAATGATAGAAATAAAGTGCACCCTAATCATCCCCAGAACACCTCCCACACCATCTGTGGAAAAATCGTCTTCCATGAAGTGGGGGACGATTGGCACTGGTCCCTGATGCCAGGCAGGTTGAGGAGCACTGTTCTCAATGCCTCATGGAATTTTCAAGCTCGATGACTCTGCTTACATAAGGTATGGGTAGATGGTCAGGCTCATTCTTCATCAGATTCTTAAGGACAAGATATGTTACTGGATGGGTTTTTTTTTTAACTTTAGTATTTGCAGCAAAGAAGTATAAAAGTAAAATATATCCATAGATAGAAGACAAAAACTTGCAGTCCAGGATACCAAAGTAAGGTACCCATCACTCCCCTCCTCTCCAAGCCATACCAACAGTAACCACATACATGAAGACGTACGCCCATGCAAATACACACACAAACACATAGACACACAAACATCTACAAATACACACAATGTAGACACAGAAACACACAGATACTCATGCAGACACACATGTAGCCATAGACACAAACATGTACAAAGGTGCGTACAGGTACATACATGCACACACACCTAGACACATACATACACAGACACACATAGAAACACAGGCCTTGTTTCAGTTGACACCCAGCTATGTGATGGATCGCAGTACTTGGCTTATGGCACGTCTTGCCAGCAGTCCTGGAAACCTCCCTTTCATAAACGTGCTTTTAGTAATACTGCTATGAAACCACAACCAGTGAAAATCAGAGTCCAGGTCAGCCCTGGCATCCACCCCTGGGGCCGTCCCCACCCGTCCTTTGCTCCATGACCCAGCCCAACTCATCGCTATGCTAACCACGCTCCCCTCCTCCTCCACTTTCTAGTATGGTCATATCACATCTATACGTTTATCTAAAAAGTGTGTAGTTCTTTTGTTGTTATTGTTTTAGCTATAATAAGCGGATAGCTTTAATCCTGGGGTATTTACTATTTTAACTCAAAATTATGTTGATAAGATTCATAAAGTGCACATTTCAACCACCATATGATAGTGCGTTGTATGAATGACATAATTTACTCATCCTCCCATGGGTGCATTACAGTTTCTCCACATCTTCTCAGGTACAGACGATGTGAGCACACGGTGACAGTCTCTCTTGCCTGGGTAGATACCGGGGGCCGAGGATGCGCACTACCTCATGACCGTGCCTGATCCATCTCCAAAAGGGATTAGAGATTTGCGCCCCACAGCGTTGCGGAGTGCTCCGAGGAGCCACCTCTGTCCCGGGTGTGACAATGCCACGTGTCTTAACTGGTGTGCAGAATGGGGGCAGGATGACACTGTGACTTTGCATGTTCCAATAGCAAAAATGGCTTCACATCTCTTCATACACTTCACTGGCCATATGTACGTCCTAGGACACTCCATCTGCATCTTCTGTTGTTAGCATTTTTAACAGGAATTGTTTGTACTGCATATTGTGCTACAACTTGATCTGTAAATAGTATGTCCTGGACAATTGGCAGATGTTTGTTGTGTGTGAGTGTTTTTGTGTATGTACACACTTGCATGTATATGCACATATGCATACATACACAGACATGTTTTACATTTTATAGCCTGCTTTGTTATTTAACAATAGCCCCTGGAGCTGTTTCATAAAAACAAAATATATCTAAAACATTACCTTATGCTATTGTGTGAGAATCACAGGCTGTATTTAACTAATAATCTCTTGTATTTTCTTTCAGTTTTTCATAATTATGAATTGCTTTGGGATAAACAGCCTTAACATTAATCTTTTCATATTTGAATTTTTATTCCCTCCAGAGATGTTTTAAGTACTAGAAATGTTGAGTCAAAGGACACACTTTAAAGTCTTTCTTTTATGTAGAGTTGAACAGATCAAGGATTGGGGCGGTGGTTGTTTTTGTTTTCTGAGACAAATAATAGCTGAAGGCTCTCAGACATTAGTCAGACCTTGGTTCCCAGGACCAGTGGTGGCTGTACACGGGGGTGGCATTTGGCAGGAGGGGGATGGGGAGACGGGGACCTCCCTGTCTCCATTCTCTCTGCACAACTCAGCTGCTGGTTTTTCTACCTCATCACTCAGTAGCCCATGCCAGCCACTCATGCCACAGGGCCTCTCAGTGTCTTGCCCAGCACTTCTAAACCTGTGCACAGCTTTTCAGTTTCAGCGAGTTCCCTTGATGACAGATCTCTGTCTGTCAAAGTGAGTGTGACTTCCTTGTTGCCTGCAGCACCCCTTGTCCCTAATTCTGTGCCTGGAAGGCATATGGTAGGTGCTTCAATATCTGCAGAATGAATACATGATTTGATTTGGTAAGTGCATTAAAGAAAAGATGGGAAGAATGTCTACCCGCATGTTAGTAGTGGCATCGTTGCTTCTCAGTGGACCCCAGGGACACTCGGTAAGATGTGGAGACATCTTTGGTTGTTAAGACCAAGGGACACTACTCTTAGTGTCTAGTGGGTGGAGGCCCAGATACTGCTCACCGTCCCGCAGTGGGCAAGAACACATTTCCCCGGGAGAGAGTGATCCTCAGTAGTTACAGGTGTGAGAAACCCAGATCTAAGACATGAGATCATAAGCAACTGATCTTCCTTTTGTTTGTTTTAGCTGTCCAAACTCTCTGAAATGATTTCACACTTAGAAATTACTTAATAAGTATTATTGATTAATACAAGCTGGGCAAAAGCAGTAATGACTTTCGGGAGTAGCCAAACTGTAACACGCCACTCCAGCCTGTACTTTTCGGGAGCCAGCCTGAATGTCTGCCCAGGCCTGTAGGCCTCACAAAACTTAGGAGCCCAGAGAATGCTGTAGAAAACACCCCTGAGGTGCACCCACTCTGTTGCTGCCAAGTGCGACTTGCAGTAACTTACACAAGTAGAGAGAATCGGCATCACTTAGAAAGAGGGGCCGAGTGCTCTGTCGAGGGCCTGGATGTATGCATCAGGCCAGGACCGGGCTGGCCGTCCCAGGGACTCGCTAGACATGTTCAGCCTTGTACCTGCGGCAGGAGGAAGGTCCACGCGGAGCTAGTGTGTTGTTAGTCTGCCGCTCGTCACTGTGACTGAAGCCCTGAGGTGAACGACTCGAGGCAGAAATACTGATTTGGGCTCACTGTTTCAGAGGCTTCAGTCCAGGCTGGCCAGCTCCATTGCTTGTAGGCCTGAGGTGAGACATCGTGGCGGACAGGCGTGGTAAGGAAAGTTGCTCACCTCGTGGCATCTGGGAAGCAGAGCAGAGAGAAAGAGCGTGAGCTGGTGGGCTTCCCCCTCCTTCGGCTTGCATTCCATCCGGTCCCCAGCCTAGTGGACAATGCTGCCCACATTCAGGGCCGGCCTCTTTCTCAGTTTGATGTCCCACTTGTCAGTCATCTCTGGAAACACACGGACGCACCGGAAGGGTGCTTTGCCAACTTCCTAGGCGTTGCTCAGTCTGTTAAGTCGACTGCCAGTTTTAACCATCGCGGCTGGTGTTCTCTGGTGACTGACGGGCTCGGGAACTTCCTGTTTGGTCAGGAGTGACCACCTCCTGAGCCCACCGGGCTTCTTCACTGAGCTGAGGGGCAGCTTCAAAGCTGGACGTGCCTCCCTCACCCTCTGTGCCAGCCCTGCAGCCTTCTCAGAAAGCCCCCTGGGAGTCACCTAACGGAGGCACTGTCCTAGGTGGCACAGGCGTGCGCTGCGTTCCCTGTGGACAGAGCTCTGTGTGCCGGCCCGTTTCCTCCATGTCTCCCTTAGGGAATGTAAGCAGAACCGTCCTCAGATAAAGAAGTGGGAAACAAGTATGTGCGTTGGTGGACTGTCCTCTGGCCTGGTAGACGAGAAATCACAGAGGAAGGACATCGTCTGTCCCTAATTACCTGCCCTGCATCCAATTTGCCAGCAACGGGCAGCTTTCCTAAGGCATGCCCCTGGGTACACCTAGCAGCCAGGGGGACAGCTCCATGGCCTGCAGGGCTCTGGGAACTGATTTCTGCCAGGCTCTCCATAGCTCCCTCCGAGACCGTGGCAGTCAGTGCTGGGTGGTCGTGGGGAGCCGCCATGTCCCCGGGCTGCTCTGGCCCGCAGTGACCCTGCCATGCCACCCCGGCTGTGCTCTGGAGCCCAAATGCAGCACCGGGTCAGCACCGCGGGGCTCTTGGAAACGCGCAGAGGACTTTGCAGAGCGGAGCCGGCCCTAATCCCCGGTGGGAGACGGCGAGGCCATGCTGCCTCTCCAGTGACACCGTCCCTGGGTCGAGCTCGGAATCCCTGACCTCACAGGCAAGACCAGACACATTCCCGGAGCCAGTGAGGGACGCAGCTGGGCTTTCCAAGTAGTGAACATTTTGCTGTCAGTTTTCAGGTTCTTCCCAAGTCAGCCGCGCCTCCTGCTCTGTATGCGCTGTCACAAGGAGCCGCTGGGACGGAACTTGCGCGACCGTGGCGTTATTTTCCAGAGAACTGAGTTCCTTGAATATTAAAATTAACCTTTTTTAATAACAAAAATGATGTAGTCCATTGAAGTGGGACAGGATTTATCTTACGACAGGGCTTGTCACAGCCTTGAGTATTTATCGAGTAGTTTTAAAAGTTCATTAAGCTCAAGAGATTAAATACTGCCCTGGGCAGTGTCCCATAAAGGGGAAATATGGTCCTATTACTTGGTAAAATGTTGTTCTATGTTGTTAATCTAACTCCCCCGAGTTCTCATCTTCTGATTCAAGACATTTCCCCGTGCTGTTAAGTCTGACATTTTCAGAGAACCTGGGACTGTTTCTCACAGCCTTGGCCAGAAACCCAGCATCATGCATTCATTTCATGGGGGACACTCGACTCCCCGAGGCTCTCTAAAATGTCAGGCGCATTAGTCTTCCATTTGCCCCAGCGCCGCCCCCGTCACTGGACCCTTAATGAGCGGTTGGTAAGGCAGAGCCCCCGCCAAGGAAGGCGGTTCGGGCACAGGAGCATGCCCCTGTCGCTGGGGAGCCAAACATGGGGCCAGCATCACACGTACCACCCGTCAGGCCCCTCTGCGGTTAGTACTACTTATTTTCCTTCTAATTTCTTACCAAGGGGCTTCTGATGCATCTCTGTGGGAAAATCCTTTTATTATCTCACCTGACCTGGGGCTTTGTTTACTTTGCACAGAAAATAGTAGCCACAGTGACAGCACAGTTAATTTGTCCCCACACAGCTTGCCTGAGCAGCGGGCCCTGTCTTCCCTGTAGGGTGTGGAATTGTCATGGGAACCCCCCATGTCCTCCCACTGCTCAAAAGGAGTTGATTCTAGACATTTATGTGAAATTGCTTACTTTTTAAATGTCAGAAATTTCATATTTTAAAAACAGAAACTTGAAACACTGGAGGAAACGTGTGCAGATTGGAAGCAAGCAGCAGCCACTGTCCCAAGCTCCTAGCACCCATTCCATTCCTGACCCCTCTGGCTGGCTGCCAAGGCCCCACAGCCTCTGGGGCCACCCTGGAAAACCAGCCCTGCATGGGGGCAGCATGTGGCTTCCTGGACCAGGATCCCAAACCCAGAGCCCAGCCTGCCCAGGAATTTGGAAATGTAGCCTTGGCTCCTGAGGCAGTTCTTCGCACCTAGGAGATCAGGTCGCACAGGGCTGGGCCCTGGGGAGCCCCTGGAGTTGGGGTCCACCTGCAGCTTCTTATGCCCTCACTCCTGCCTAATCCTGAAATCCCAAGGCTTTGTAAGAAGACAAAATCCTGGGAAAGTCATCTCTGGATCCATGGCTTCCAAACCCCAGAGGAAAACATTTAATCACTTAACCTTTCAAATGTAGATGTTCGTCGTTTTATATGCTATGTACAGGAATTCCTGTGTCACCGTTAGTGAAAATGTAAGACATAAATTGTCATGTTTGAAGATAAGGAAAAATTAGTTTATAGTTAATGCACTAACAATATAAAAAACTTTGTATATAGTATGTATAGAAACATATGACGTTATTAATACATATGTGGTCATTCATAATGTTTACTCTATGCCACGGCATCATACATATCTGATGTTATCAGTATACCATGACATAATATATACATAGTATTATTAACATTACTAATCTCCTAAACACTTGGCTTTTTGGAGGAAGTGCTGGGGATCCAACTCGGGGCCTTGCACTTAATAGGCAAGCACCCTACCACTGAGCTAAAATCTCAAACCCCCAACACTTAACTTTTAAAGGTCTTACCAACTCTGCTTTCACAGTGTTATGATCCATCACTGATGACAGTGGGAATAAATCCATATTTCAAATAGTCCTTATTAATTTCAGATGTTTTGAATGAGCTCAGCAAATTTAATCAGCTCCTCCATCATCTTTAACCTCAGAATGTGGCTAAAATAGCTTGATTAAAAATGGAGGTGTGGTCATCACATTTGTTTTTATGGATACTAAATAAAGTTTTATTGGCATACAGCCTCACCCTCTCATCATGTGCTTCCTGCAACAACTGCAGCAGTAGAGTCTACTATCTGTCACAGACACTGCATGGCCCTCAGAGCCTAAAATACTTCCTTGCTGGCCTATTCCGGGAAAGGCAGTGGTTCCCAAGTGGGGGCTGAGGGGGAGGGGAGAGGCTCATTCAGGTGCCCTGTGTCCCATCACCAGCCCTAGCAGGGAGACCCCAGGGTCCAGATGCCCTTAGGTGCCAGGAGGGATGTGGCAGGGGTCTAGGGGATGTCATGATGTACCTTTTAATACCCACCCGACTTCCCTCCCCCACTTCCTTCCTCTTTCCATGCTGAGGATTGAACCCAGGACCTTTGCACTGAGCTACATCCTCAGCCCTTTTCTTTATTTTATTTTGAGACAGAATCTCACTAAGTTGCCCAGGCTGAGGTTAGCCTTCTGATCCTCCAGCCTCAGACTCCCAGAGTGCTGTGATTACAATGTGTGCCACCAGACCCAGCTTTAATACTAATTCAATCTTTTCCTTCCTTCCTTCCTTCCTTCTTTCCTTCCTTTCTTTCTTTCTTTCTCCTTCTTCCTGTATTTACTTACTGATTGATTGATTGATTGATTGATTGATTGATCGATCGTTGCTATGCTGGGGAACAAATCCAGGGCCTCATGCATGTTAGGCAAGTGCTCTGCCACTGAGTCACATCCCCATCCCCTACTTCAATCTTTAAACCATGCAAAAATTATCTCAATAAAAAATATTTAACTGAGGGAAAAATAAAACCTAGAAAGTCCTCAGCAGAGAAGCCTCTTCTGGGGCTGTGCCCTGGGGAAGAGGGAGGTGGTGGCGATCCCAAGGAGGGTCATTTTCCCTGCCCAGACCTGGGCGGTGGCTAATGGGCCAGGATGATTCATTTCGTGGAACCAGCACACAGTAGCACACTCACAACTCTGTGCTTCTCTGCAGGTATCAGATACTTTCCTAAATTCACACCTCTAAAAATACAGGCTTTGCAGGGTAGGCCCACGGCGACCTCGAATCGCCCCGACAGTCCAATGAAATTAAACTCCACACCTGTGTCCTATCACTGGCTATGGCCCCTACATTGTCCTGTGAATTAATTCTTTTTTATAAATCCTGTCACTTTCTTCAGAATGCCATAGACACATTGCATTGTGGATTTTTTTCCATTTAAAATGTTAAAATGTTAACATATAAAAGTTCAAATTACACTGTGGTTTTCTTTAGAAAAATAAACACTTCCCCAGTGAGTTTGTCTTGCTTATGGCCGAGGCCTCAGCCATGGCCTGCTTAGGAAGGGCCACTGCATCGTCCCCAGCCACGTGGAGTGGATGGACACAGAGCCAGGTTGCTCGGCTTTGCCTTAAACGCTTGCCACTGTCTCCTATGTCACTCGCTCCTTATTTTCAAGCATGCCCAGTTCACAGAATGGGTATTTCTGGGTTTCTGGCCTCACTTGCCGGATGGAGTAGGAAGATGTTGCTCAGATGGGGACCATGCTGCACAAGCTTTGCTGGGTGCTGGGCGAGGGGAAGTGACACTGTGAGCTCCAAGTGTCCCTGCCCCTAGTTCCCTCGCGGTGTTGGTGTTCATCTGTGGACCCGCTTTCTGGCGTTAGAATTGAATGAGCATTCAAGTGCATCAGTCCTGGTTATTTATCTTGGAATTGATAATGTGCGTCCAAAGATTTTTCAGCTTTAAATATTTACAGAGGCCTGACTTTGCCTTAAGGGAGATTTGCAGTCTAGATTTTTGCAACTTCTGCTTAGAAGACATGATGTTCCCGAAAGTGCTGTTTACAAAGAAAACAAAAGAAAAAGAAGCAGAATTTTAACTTTTATTTGAGGTGTGTCACCTATGTGGATGACGGATGGGAAGGACTCAGTTACTTGGGAGCCTCCCAAGAAACAGCACTGGCGGGCCATGTATCTGTGATGGGCAGGCGGGAGGGAAGCTGACGAGGAGTCCAGGGCTGGTGTGTGTGAAATGTACAGGGAGGTCCAGGAGGGGCGCTTCGTCTGAGTCCTGGCCGACTGCTGGCAGGGTTCTCTCTTCCCAGGGATCAGTCTCCTTCATTTAAGGAGTCAACTGACTGGATGAGGCCAACTTACTGTGTTAGTCCACTTTCTTTTCTGTAACTGTTTAAAAAAAAAAAAAGGGCTGGGAATTTAGCTCAGTGGTTAGAGTGCTTGCTTAGTAAGCACAAGGCCCTGAGTTTGATCCCTGGCACCAAAAAAAAAAAAAGAAAAAAAAAAGCCAAAGATAATCAACTTGTTGAGAAGAAAGGTTTGCTTTGGCCTACAGTGTGGGATGTCCTGGCCCATGAGAGCTTGGTGGGGCACATGGTAGAGCAACCTGCTCACCTTATGGTGGGGAATGAAATGGAAAGAAGAGAGAGTAGAGTCCCACAGTCTCCTCGGGGTGCCCCCAACAACCTGAAATCCGCCTGCCTCCTGAAGCCACCACCACCTCCTAGTAGCACCGCCTGGGGCTGAGCCTTGAACACATGGTCCTCGAGATACATCCCAGATCCAAATAGCGGAGCCCATGGTGGAAGGCTGGCTGCTCTGTTTGAAATTTGCTGCTCCCCTTCTCATCTGAAAATACTCCTCCAGTGGCACTCAGGCTGGAGCTGGCTTCCCGCCCGGCCCCGCTGACCCGCGGCACTCACTGTCACAGATCTGGCCTCCTGTCTGACCTTGCTGGAGAGTCACTGGCCTCTGCAGAGAGAAGCAGGCGGTGCTGTCTCCTCCACAGGCCCTGAAGCCTGATTTAATAACAGGGATCTTACCATCGGAAGGGAAGTGGTCTTTGCTGTCCATCACGCTGTAACCTTTTCTCGGCCAAGAGTAAATATAAGCAGTCAGCTGGAGCCATGAGTGGCTGCCTCTCCAGCCCTGTACCTTCGAGTCCATCCTCCTGGCCAGCCCAGGGTGACCCTACGCCTGCCCCAGAACTCCAAGGCTTCTTCATAAAAGGAGAAGCGATGCCCACTGGCTGGACACTACACCTTGGCCAGCAGATCCTAGTGGAGGGAGGGCATGCGCCGCATCCTTTCCAGGTGTCCTGTGTGCTGCCGACATACTTAGATGCCGGCATTGGACAAGAACTGGGGGTGGACAGGTTCACAGCTGTCTCTTTGAAGAAGACTCTTGCCAGATATGCCGCCACCTGGGGTGGCAATGACAGCATCCCTTTTCTTGCCTGGTTGTCTGGGTTTAAACTTTCTGTGCTTACTTTGGTCTGAACAGCAGCCTTTTAAGGGACAGGGGAAGTGGGCCTGAGAATGACCATTTCTCTCTGACCTGAGTCTTCCTGTGTCGTACAGGCATCTGGAGATGATGCAGCTTGTTTGAACTCAGCCCCAAATGGGACCCCGAGCATCAGCCCCCAGAGACCTGGAGCTTCAGGGCAGCCCAGGCTGTGCAGTCCACCCCTCTGGCCTTCTTTCTAGAACAAGGCAGAATGGGGGCGTTCATGCAGCCTGTGAACGTAGCGAGGCGGCCTTGCCACCCCTCCAGGGCCTCCTCAGTTCCTGGACCAAACTGCCTTTACAGCAGCCACAGGCTGCAGTCCACTGGGTGGCCGTCCTCTGTGCCACCACACACTTGCCCTTCCTGCCTCTCGGCCCGCATTGCTGTGACAACATCATGCTATTGGTGTGGGCTGCACATGTGGTGAAGGGAGCCGCAGGTCCTTCTCATGTTAATTCCTTAATGAGTGGACCCTCCAATCAGGACTTGACAATTGTTTAAGGAGAAAAATGAAACCACACTTTAAAAAATTTAATGGAAAATTTCAAATATATCTTAGAGTCGAGAGAAAGTGTCCTAAGCCTCCTGGGACTCCATACCCACCTCATTTACCATCTGTCGCCACCCCCGAGTCCCACCCTCTGCAGTGGCTCCTCCTCACGTAGCCTCACTGAGGGCCTGGCTCCGAGCATCTGATGTTTGCTCTGACTGCAGTGAGTGTGGGGCGAGGGGGACCTGGGTCCCAGGTGCTTTGCCCTTCTTGTGTGGTAGCCGTACTCTGAGCTGTGTGGAGATGGACACTCAGTGACCACTTCATGATCGCCACCTTGTCAGAGAAGTAACTCCAGACACCTCACCTGGGCCTCGCTGTGGGTCTGGGGGGTGGCTAGTGAGCTCCCCTGTCTGTCACTTGTCACCTACAAAGGGGCTTATGGATAGCCTTCCAGACGCACAAGAGGGGGACCCCAGAGCCCAGCACTTCTCACATCCTCCAGTCCTGGGAACCACACAGCACGAGCTCTGAGGACCCTCCTGGTAGCCACTTTCAGATGTTTGAGGGTAGAGTAAGGATTGCTGAATGGCCAGCTCTTTGCAGGCCCTTTTCTGTCCTTTTGCAGACCAGATCCTCATATGGCCAGGAGCACTCCTAGTACAGCCCTCCACGGTGGTCTCAGAAGACTGGCCCCGACTGCAGGAAAGGCACCACCTCGAGGTGCGCTCTGAGCCTCGCAGCCCTGACCACAGAGCAGCGGCCCAGGTCTCGGAGGCTTCTGAGGTGACTGTGGCCCCTTTCATTCTGCAGAATAAAGCTGCGTAACTGTCCACAGACAATACACTAGGACTGCACCCTTCCTGTGGCCAGCGGTGCCTCTCAACTACTGAATACAAAAGCATTGGTTGAAAGATAGAAAGAAAAGGAGTGAGGTGATGGTGACATTGAACCAGGACTGGCTGAGCGTGGCAGAGTCCCGAGGAAGGAGCTCGGTCCCCCCGGAGCCTGGGTTAGCCAAGGGAGCTCCCATTCTGCCCTGGCGACGGCTGTCCCCAGTCTCAGGACTAGCAACCAAGGTTTGTTTCATTATTTCTCATCCTCCACCTCCCCGCGAGCCTGTGTGTCTCTGCTGCTTTGGTCACACAGGAGTCGGTCTAGGCGTTGGGCCGTGTGGATTCCTGCGTCAGACTTGAGGATGAGCCCCCAGGGGCACCCTCGGCCTCAACACAATAAGTGCCGTTTTCACCTCTGCCCGTTGGCCGGATGTGGTGTGTGGCCACAGTTGGTCTCGGGGGCCCGGAAGTCTGCAAGGGCACCCGGCACTCAGTGGTCACCACTGCTGCTGCCCTCCCTCACACAAATGACATTTCTGGAAGTCCGAGTCTTGCCAACAAGGTGGCGATGGGGAGGGGATGTGAAAAAGTTGTGGGCCGTGGCGACTCCAGTGACAGTCCCAGAGGGCTTCACTGTTGACCCAGCACATGCCTGCTTTGGTTCTTGGCTCACACTGACCTGCACATCTGCTCCCAGTTCCATCTGTCACCAGTTTCACAGTGGCCTCCTTCTTGTGAGGCCTCCTTGTCCCCACCCCACTGCCCTGGCTCAGCTCCTCCTCTCACGCAGTCACATGAGCTCCTGGCTGCTCTCTGGTCTCCTGGACCACCGTCATCGTCCTGTCCCCACATCCCCCTCCGTCTTCTTCCCAGATCTCCACACACAGGAGTAAGTGTGCCACCTCCTCCCTGTGTAACACCCTGTGGTGGTCCCTGGCCTTGAGCTGAAGCCAGGCACCCTAGCAGGTCCCTAAGACCCTGTATGTCTGGTCCACATGGGCCTCTCAGCCTCTCGTCACTGGGCGGAAGGCCTGCTCCTGACCAGACTCAGAAGGGACAGAAGGGACATCCTACTATCACCCTTCCTCAGGAGCATCTCTTCCTCAGAGTGACCCCTGCGTGGGACTTCTCCTGTACTGGTCACCTAGAACTTAAAATGCCTTCATGCTCTACCTGGTCTACCAGTGAGCAGCTGTGAAGCTTTAAGAAGGAAGGATCCATTTCTCTTAGTTCTGTTCCTGGAGCATTTCAGCCTTGGTCGCTGTTTGTGACTTGATCTGAGTAGAAACAAAGCCCAAGATGTTTTGTTTAGTGCCGAAGCGAACAGGTCACTGGGCTCACCACTGGGTCCACCTCTGGGCCTTTCTCAGTGGCATTCTCATTTGCAAATGCTGGTGTGAGCCAGGAGAGGAGCAGGACCGGCTTCCGGTGCAGGCGCTGGTGTATCCAGGTAGTCAAGTGCTTCACCTTACCACTTGGGAGCGCTGTGACATATCCAGACCTTGTTGATTCCCTTTCTCTTTCTGTAACTATCACAGAAATGTCACCCCATCTGGTCCTGCTTGGGACAGAATGCTCTTGGGAGAAGGGTGGAGACAGAGGCCGCCGCTGGGGAAACTGATCAACCCTCTGGGACTCTTACGGGTGGCTTTCTTCACCATCTTGTTCACGGAGGTGCCACGGGGCCAGAGGGTGGTTGTTCAGACGCATGTGTGGAACCAAAAACCTTCCTGCGGTTCCTGCCAGTGTTCAGTAGAGCGCTATAGGACAAAACAAATCTTTTCGTAGTAAATATTTGTATGGAATCTCAGTCCTGAAGCAGATACTTACATCATCTTGCTTGGAATAGGGGTTAGGCCACGTGCTAGATGAAACATGGTCAAATCACTTCCCCTGGCCACTATGGTGGAGTTCGTGGGAGAAAATCCTTTTCCCTTCTCGTCCTCATTTACAGATCCACAAATTCACTTGGCAATATCCTGCCAGGAAAAAGGCTCAACTCCCAGACTCTTTACAGCAAAGCATTGCCCCATGGCTAAGTTCTGACCAGTGTAACACAGCGGAAAGAATCTGTGGGACTTCAGGGAAATTGATTTGTACCTCTTCCCTCCTGCCCGCTCCCCTTTCTTCTTTGTCCTTATTCGTGTGTGGAACATAGAAGTGATGGTTGGAGGAGCAACAGGCATGTTAGATGCAAGGTGAACTTGAAAATGGAAACCACACATTCAACGGAGAAGCACAGAGGCCAGGTCCATGTCATCTCCCGGTCACTGGGCTTTGATCCTCCTGGCTTGCCAGCTTCCGTGTTCCACTTGCATGCGCAAATAAACCTTCCTGGTTTGAGGAAGTTGTATTTGGTGTAGTCAAATCTAACCCTAACGCAGCGCTTCCTGCTGAAGAGCTGATATTTTTTCTGGCTGTGATGAGTGTGGGGTGGGGGTGCCCTGCGACCAGGGCTTTGCTCCTCTTGGGTGGTGGACATGCTCTGAGGTGTGCAGTCACCTCCTGAGTCCTTTGGTCTGATCTTTCCCCTGGGGAGGTCCAGTTTGCAGTCCTGACTCTGATGGGTCTCTTTTCCTGCACAGATAACAAACAATAGACCTGAAATTGTCTTCACCCCCCAAACCCAGAGGGCAAAGGAAGAGTACCCTTGCTGACCCTGGACTGGCTTATCCCCATCATCTAAATACAATAACAAAATGTCTTCCAGGACTCAGCTCATCAGAAGGAATCTAGAAGTTGCAGCGTGCAATTTCCAGCTCATGTAAATATCTCCACATGTTATTCTTAATTAATTATATTTTATTGAAGCAATTAGGTGACTGACAACCTGAGTTAAGCACTAATGAAAGGGCCGTGTCTTTTCACATGCTATCGATCAGAGTGTAGCCCAGACTCCTGGAGGCTGGGGCCTGACAGGAGACAGCTGCCCATGACCAGTGAGGCAGGTGACACCAGGGGCAGCCCTGGCCCATGACCCTCCCCATCCCTTGTCCCACACTTGGCTGCATTTCTCTGCTTTTCCCTGATTGTTTCCATTTCCAAAAACAAAAAAGACTGCTGTCAAAGTCTTGAACAATGGTGCTGCTCTGGAAAGCCGGTTAATTTGTCTAATTTTCACACCTTTCACTCTCCTCCATGATGGTAGAGTGCTTTTGCATCGAGACATCAGATAAATTTCACGCTTCTTGCCCTTCTTGAAATGCCCCATGGCCCCTAGCGCACCCGAGGCACCTGGCTGTGTCCGGGTTTCCAGGCCCGACTGTGAGCAGAGGGCCTGGAGAGGAGGCCTGATTGTTCTTGACAGCATGTGGAGGGAGGCACAGAGACAATGTGGGGTGGGAGCGTGTGACACTCTGTGTTCTTATGGCCAAATTTCCCATTATGCTAAATTCTTTCTTATAGGAAATGCCAAGGGCTAGAACCTCAGGGCTTGGTGTGTGAGGATGGCTTGTTCTTTCTGGGCAAGACAATGCTAAGAAAAGGCTGCATCCTGTTCCTGGTTTGTCAATGCATTAATCAAGAACCCTTTCCGGGTTGATTTTTTTGGATCCTGGTGATTGAGCTGGAAGGCGCCCTCTGCATCCCTTTGTACCAGCCCTCTGTCCCCAGAGGTGGGGCCGTGCTTGGCTCTTCAGAGGTACCTTGCTGACCTTTGTCCACTGTCCTAGAGCAGTGTTTCACATCATGTCTTCTAGAAAGTGGGGTACTGGGAGATACACGTCCCTCGTCAAACCTTCCAGGAATCACCCACCACATGGCACTGATGCCCCACAGAGAGATGGGGTATCCACACCTCAGGGGTGGATCTAGGTGCCCATTTATGATTTTAGGGGCTGTGAGCCTCTTGCATCTTTGAAAGATAAAAACCAAGGAAAGTACTCACAGAATCAGCATGATACAACCATACTCTGCAGTCACAGCCCCAAACCTGACTTCATGCAATGGAACTAGTCAGTATTCTGCCATCTGCAGGGCAGAGACGAGCAGTGCAGGGGAGAGACGAGCCCCAAGGCTGAAATACAGACATAACCCCAGGGCCTGGACCCCTTGCCCTGTCTTTTTCATGGTAATACTTAGACCAGGTGTGGCCAAAAATAAAATTCTTATAGCTGAGTAACTCAATCAAATGGACGTCCTCTAGAGGCCATAATGTCATTTGTCGCCTAAATCCAGTCCCATGGTTTGAATCAACATCTTCCAGATTTTTGTTCCAAATTTTGTTTCCAAAGTTGCAAGCTCTGCTGGGATTTTTCAGGATACTGGGAGGCCAGGGACAAGAATGCCAGTCTGGTTTGCCAATCTCTTCAGTCCCGGGACTCGCCATCCCCCTCCCTGGATGCGGCACCATGTCAGGCATACAGAAGCCTGCTGTCCTCACAGCAAGGGGCACCCTCCCCCGGGGTTACTGCGAGAGCTGCTGCTGACACCCCAGAGACCAAACACGAAGCCACGTAGGGTAACAGTGGCCATCCCAGGTGACTGCTTCTCCTTCCTTCTGGAAAGTTCTTCCTCCAGTTCTGTACTGGCTCTTCCTCATGAGTCAGGACTTGACTGAAAAGCCAGCTCCTTAGAGAGGCCGCCCTGCTGCCCATGTCAACGCATCCTTCTCTCCCGGCCGCTTGCTCATCTCCCGGTCCTGGGCGTCCCGGCCCCTTTGTGAGCGTCCCCGCCCAGTGGTTTCTGAGCCCTTGACCTTCCCCCGTGAAACCTCAGAGGGCAGCCAGTGACTGAGACTAAGGACGTCTGCCCTGCCCCACACCCGTCCCCAGGCTCTGGCAGTGTTGTGGCGGATCACTGGGGTGAACAAGCGGCTTTTGGAGGTGTCGACTGGTCTAACCGCTTTGAAAACGGTTTGCCAGTGTCTTGTAAATCCACATGAACTTCTCTGTGGATTTCCTCCAGAAATTCCACTCCTGGGTATTTTCCCAGAGGAAAAAAAAAAAAAAAAAGGTTCAGGGATATTCACAGAACCTTCACGCATATCGGCCTGAAACTGGAAGCTGCTCTGGTGCCCGCACAGGGAACGGACCAGATCACTGCATGTTCGCATGACGGGATGTGGACTGAGCTCTACTTGGTGACACAGGTGAGGGTCACAAGTGTTATGCTAGGCAGAAGAAATAAGACACAAAGGAGACCACCATGTGGTGCATTTCTAGGAAGCACAAGAACAGAGGAGTCCGACGGTCCGAGTTTCCACTGTGGTTCTGTGGGCTGCCAAGACCAGGGACTCAAACGGTGTAAACTGGTTGCCTTCTGCTTCCAGAGGTCACATGTCCAATGCAGGCGCAGCTGGCCCTGGTTCCTTTGGAGGAATGTGGGTTCTGCCTCTTTCAGGCCTACAGGCTGCCCACTTCCCCAGGCCCATGGTGCTGCATCACTCCAACCTCTGCTTCCACCCCTACAGGTCCTTTGACCCTGACCCCCCTGCCTCTCTCTTGGAAGATCTGTGTGGGTGACACTCAGGACACACCTAGATAATCCAATATCATCTCCTGTCTCAAACTCCTTAACTTCACCAAACCTGCAGGGTCTTTTTTTGTTGTATACAGTCCAGGAAATGAGATGCAGGATTTGGGGAGAGCCATTGTTCTCCTAGCACGCTAGCATAACCGCTGAGCTGTGGAGTGTTCCCTGGGAAGGGGCACGGGGTGCGTCTTGGGGGATGGCAGTGCTCGGCCTGTGGATCTTAGTCCTGATGGGGCGCTGACAGCCGTGAACATCAATCCAGCTGCAACCCTGACCCAGCGCCCTCGCTGTGTGTGTTGCACACCCATACAAAGTTAAAGAGAAGAGCAAAGGGAGGCCCAACCCTCCTGTGCAGCCTGTGCCACATGTGCGGTGCCATGTGCCTGTGCCGTGTGCTCAGAGTGGTGGCAAAGCAGGAACCTGGCCCTCCTTGCCATCCTGCGCACGGGGACAACTTAGGGCGGGCAGGTGTGAGGTCTGCAGCAGCAGAGACCAAGGTAACACTGTGCTTTGCAGCCCCTCTTGGGTTCCACTGTGTTCTGCCAGCAGTGCGCAGGGACAACATAACTGGAGGGTGGAAGAACCTGTTTTTTCAGCTGGGCCCCTGACAGTGTGCAGAGTGAGCGTTTATGGTGTTTGTGGAAGGCGAGCCCCTTGTGGTCATGAGAACTGCACCCTCGCCTGTCTTCCAGGAGCCCAGCCAGAGGCTGCCAGGGTAATAGGCCCACCAGGACACCACGCACACCGACTCTGCTGGGCTTCTCCACCTTTTACTGTGGCGTTTAAGGTTCTGGAAAGTGAGAGGTTTAGAAAACTGCTGGGAAGGTTTGTGGAAAGGAATGCTCTGTGGACATTTCTAAGATGTGTTTGCTTTCGGGCCCACAAGCAAAGCCCACGCACTGCCTGGTGTGACCTCGACCCCTCACGTGCCGCCGCAGCATGGCATAGGCGCCGGTGGCCATGGGAAGGACGGTCCTGGCCTCGAACGCTCTCCTCCACTTGGTGCCGATGTCAGACAGAGTGTCCAAACAGCTGGGGGTCAGACAGAGAAGCTCGCCACGTCCCTGCAGGGCTCATGGGGAAGGGTCTGCACCCTCCCCACAAGGAGCCAGCCTGGTTCTGTCCAGATGAGTATTTCAAGAACAGGCCGGCTCCTCGGGAACCCATGCTTTCTGAGGATGAAAGTGGAAAAGGAAGCATCAACACGGGAGATCTCCCTGCAGACCCAGGCCGGCTGTGGTGTGGGGCCTGCTGTCCGTACGGTGCTGGGGTGGAGCTCATCTGTGCATTTCAGAGTTGTGTGGAAGAGGAAAAGGGGCGAGAAGCACTGTGTACAGTCCAAGCCAGCAGACGCTGCTGTGTGGGAAACCGGCAGGTCCCAAAGATCATTCTAGGAAGCTCAGGCAGCTCTTCTATAACTGTAACTTCACTCCAGCCCTGGATTGCCCTTGGCTATTTGGAAATAATGAAAGGGGACAAACCCAAAAACACAACTTCAGGTAGTGAGGAATAGTCAACGTTTCAGAAAACAGATAATCATAAATGATGCCTGGGGCGCAACCCCTGAGGCCTTGGGTTCATGACTGACCTTCATCGTACCCGCCCTTGGCCACGCCTCGTGGCTCGAGCTGCCTCACCCACATCTCCCAGGTGAGAACCAGGCATGCTACAGAAGGGCACACAGCCCGGGAGGGGCAAGGACCTCAGGCCATCAGTCCGAGTGCCAAGAACAGGCTGCTTGACCTCACAAGTGTTAGCTCTTACCTCAGACCGGATGGACTGGAGGTATAGAGAGGCCCGGAGATACCTCACTGCCTGTCCTATAAGTTATTGTGGAACAGAATACCTGTGTTCACCTCTACAGTCACGCATCCGTCTGCCCGTCCGTCCATCCACCTGCCCATCCCTCCATCGGCCATCTTCTCCTTAGTCCAGCCGTCCATCTGTCCATGCTAACAGTAGGAATTCCATGACCACTGAGGTGGACAAGGCCCCTGCTGTCACAGAGCTCGTGTTCTTGTTCCGCCTTCCTCACCATCCCACACCATCATGAAAGTGGCCACAGTGTAGTTTCCCAACAAGACCCTCGTTATGTCCCCACTAAGGGTCTACCTTCAGGCTCATCTTGTGTGTTTCTGATCTCAAAACCGCATTAGTCGCAAGCCCAGGCAAGGAGAGACAGGCAGAGTGGGCTGCACGCGGAAGCTCAGACCACGAGCCCGGTGTGGGCAGCCCTACCCTGCCCTGCTGCTCAGAACAAGGTGGCCATAGAGTTGACTGGCGTGTGGGTAAGATCCACATTCTGTGGCCTGGTTCCTTCTTCAGAAAAGGCCCCAGGGAGCTCGCAGCCCGGCCCCCCACACTTCCCCTGGCTCAGTCTGCCTCTCTAGCTCCCTTTATTTCCTTCCCCTTCCTCATCTCTCTTTTTCTTTCTTCCTTTCCCCGACTCTCCCTTTCATTCCCTCCCTCTCTGTCTACCTCTTCCTCATTCTCCCTCCTTCTCTTTCTCTTTTTCTCTCCTCCCAAGTCTTTCTTGTGTTTCTCTCTGATTCTCCCCTTCTTTTTCTTTCCCTCCTCCTTTTCCTGCCCTCCCTTCCTCTTTCTTTCTCCCCTTCCTTCTCCCTCTCCCTCTCCTTCCCTCTCTCTTCTCCCTCTCTCCTCCGCCTTTCCCTCTCTCCTCTCCCTGTCTCCTCTGCCAGCAAGCCCGCTGAGGAGTCCTATCTTGAGCCAGCGGTGGATGGGTGTGGGACACAGGCTTGAACGCCAGCTGTTCTCTCTAAAAATACTGCCAGCGCAAGCAAGCATCGCCAGGTGCGGGAGCCAGGCCATCGGAACATTCCACTTCCGAGCTGGTGATTATCAACACTGTCAACATACCCCTGGCCCCGTTTCCGCCTGGAATGAGTTTATATATCGATATCTAGCGGTGCTGTAAATTAACACTGTGGATTTGGGAGGAAATCTCTAGCCACTTCCCTCTCAGAATGTCAGTTCCTCCCGACTCGTAGCATTCATTCTTCTGCCGAAACACTCACTGCAGGGCTGGTGACAGGTGCCCTCGGGTGGGGAGGGGGACACGTGTGCTGACATGATTAGGCCCCCGAGGTCAGCAGGGTCTCTGGTCTTCCAGAAGCCTTGGAAGGCACTGCCCAAGTGTGGGCTTCCAGGAAGCAGAGTGGCTTAAAACAACAGAAATTTATTCTGCCACAGTTCTGGAGACCAGAAGTCCAAAATCAAGGTGTGGGCAGATGGGTCCCCTCCCCCAGGCAAAGCTATCCCTGTCTGGCACTTGACGGGGCTCCTGAGCACTGCCTCTGTCTTCACCCCATGCTCTGTGAGTCCCAAGCCCTTCCCCTTCCTTCTTGCCTTTGGGTCCACACCCTGCTGATCCAGGATGGACTCACAGGCAGAGCCTTGACTGCACCCAAAACACCTTTTTTCACATGAACACACGTCTCAGCGGGGGTGCATGTCTTCACGGAGGCCCATTCAGCCCGGGCCTGGGGACTCGCTGCGTGCAGGGAGGGGACTGGCGCAGCTTGGCGGGCCTGCTGGCCACAGCACCACAGGCCGGAGCCCCGCCCCATGGTGATGGGCGCTGCTGGCGGCGCTGTGCCTCTGTGCCATGCAGCACTTCATCAGCTGGTTCTTGTCTTTGTTCATCACTTGCTATTGTGCCCAACAAGAAGGCAGCCCTCAGAATCTCTCTTCCTTCAGGGTCTCTCTGCCAGGCAAATCACCGGTGCCCTAGAATGATACAAAACCTGAAAGCTGTGAGGTCCTTAGCAGTTGCAAAGCACCTTAAGATAAGAGAGTGTGCATCGTGCTTTCACCACAGCTTTTCACCAGCTCTGCACAAGCTGAGGAAACAGCGCGTGCTGCTCCCGCCTCGACGCCATCTCCTCCCTCCCTGCATCTCAAGGTCCTCTCTTCTAAAGTCTACCTTCTTCCTTCCTCCAAAGCCAGGGCCATCCCATCACCAACCCATTGCCCGTGCATTTGCAGCAGAGTTTGCCCCCTGGAAACACAAGCCCTCATGCAACCGGAGCCGTGTTCTACAGCATTCACAGCACTGGCTCCCTGAAGTCCAGGCTGAGCGTGACTCCGTGCCCACCCCCAGTACCATGAGGGTGTGAGCCATGGCGGACCCACACACGGGAATGGCCCAGACAGCAGGAGTGCAAAAGGCCACTGCTGTGGGCACAGGGGTGGTGGTGTGTGTTCCTGTGACTCCATTTCTGTGGCTCTCAGACACAGGCAGAGCTCCTCCCTGGCAGTGGGAATCCCCACTGTCTTTTATGGAGACCCAAGTGTTGGGGACGCTGGAGCCCACAGATGTGTGGATGTCTTCTCTGCCTTGACTGGTTGGTGGCATGAGGTGTGGCTTGTGGCAACCCCTCACTGAAGTGCTCTTTCCTCCGGGGACACTGTGCTCAGTTTCCAAAGGTTACCAAGAAAATGACAAGGTAGTCATTGTCCCATCCAGTAGTAAGAGGAGACTCCGTAGCCCTAGGTGGAGCACAGGCCAGCAAGAGGGAAGAGACGAAGCACACAGACATGCTTGGGATCAGAGGAGGCCAGGTGCAAAAGGGAGCCTTACGGCAACTACCCCCAACGTGGAGGCACCGGCTGTCTTCCAGGAAGGAGGTGTTTCAGGACCGAGGGAGCCCGGGGCAGCTTCAGGGGTGCAAGTTACACCAGAGCCAGGTGGTGACTCTGTATCAGGCTGCCCCCTACGATGTGCCCGTTTTCTCTGGAGACAGTATGCCAAGAAAAGCCAGAAAGAAGACAGCAAGTGTTCCTGATGTTTACGACGTGGGCCATTACGACGGTGCAGAGCTGTGTGGGGGGCAGAGAACAGGAGCCCCGTCATGCTCGCATGCTCGGCGCTGGCTTCTGGACACTACGCGGAATGCACTGGTTAGTGGGTTTATGAATTAGTGTCCCGTGTTAACTGGGGGACTAACAGCTTCGACGCCTTCCCCAGGGAGTCCCAGGCTGGAGCGCCCCTCCTCACCAACCCCGTGAACGGCAACAGCTAAGCCAGAACCCACTCTGAGCAGGTCTCCCTGCCCCACCCACAGCCACAGGCTGCAGAAGCAAGCGGAAGTGATGCTCTGGCCTGACTGGGAAGTCAGCCCCACACAGGGAACGACGCAAGGATGCCTCTTAATGCACGTCATTATCACTGAGACACGCTCTCCATGCCCGTGTGCACTGAAGTGTCACCCGGAGACCACCGGTCCCCTTCTCTTGGTGGGGTACAGGAGCACCTAGTTCAGAAGCCCTTGACCTGGGGAGAACGGGGCGCGATCGCGGGCACTGGAGCTGCAGGACCAGTCTGACGCACCCGCGGAGGCTTCTGCCCGCAGCAGCTCCTTCTCGGGGCTCTGCGGGGGCTTCTCGGGGTGTTTTCTTTGTCTGCATATTAATCACTGGATTCCCCTTTGTTGCAGTCTGTTTGTGTTAGCAGAACTGAATACCTGAGACGGGGTCACTTATAAGCACAGAGATTTATGTCTCAGAGTTCAGGAGACTGGGAAGTCCAAGGTCAGTGGAGCCTGTATCTGTCGTCCCGTGATAGAAGGTGGTAGAGCAAGAAGGCACAAAGAGACAGCAACGGTGAGACAGATTGTGAGAGAACGCGCTGATCCTTTTATGAGGACCCAAACTGAGTTCACTGAGCCTCTCCTGCTTCTGAGATGACAGCACTGATCCATTCACCGGCCGGCAGGTCCTCATCGCATCTTAAAGGCCCCGCCCCCAGCGCTGCTACATCAGGACTGAGTTTCCACATGTGAACTTTGCAGGATACGTCAGGTCATGGCACCCTCCAGGTGTGCTGAGCAGCCAGCACGGCCCCTTCATGTTGTCCTGGAAATGAGCTGTCACTCAGGCTTGCATCCGGAAGGCAGAACCAGGTGAGGGAGCAGAGTGGGGATTCGCCCTGGCTCCGTGTGCAAGAGGCCAGGGAGGTCAGATGCGGGGCCAGGATCGGAAGGTCAGAGCAAAGTCAAAGACTGAACGGCACATGGGACACAACGGAGAAATGCAGGCAGGCTGCTGCTGTGTGGTGATGGCACACTGGGAGGGACAGCTCGTACAGGAGGGACCTACCTGCAGGTGAGCTTGGTAGGAGACACTAGAGCTGGGCGAACACCAGTGAGCTGGCCGGCCAGAGCCTGGGCCACATTGGCACACAGGGCCCCTGTGCCCTTGTCAACTGCCCTGAGCTGGACCTGCGCAGACAAGGGGATGCTTCTTTCTCAGCAGAGGTACGGAGCTGCCACGGAGTTCGGAGCAGACACCTACATGGCAGCACCTTCTCCTCCTTTGCTTCGGATGTGGTTCATATGCAGGTGCCCTGGTTGGGGGCACTGCACTAGCCTTTTTGAGAAATTAACTGCTGGACTGAAGGCACGGGCGTTCTCTGCTCACCATTGTCCGCAGCCCCTCTTACTTGACAGTCATGTTTGTGATTTTCTTTTTCATTTTAGGATCTACACACTTAAACCTTTTGATTTCTGTGTGTTTAGTGGCACTTTCTTTGCTACTAGTGACATTTGTCCTTACATCTACCTATGTTGGAGCCAATATACATTCATAGGTGACCTGTCACAGTGCAGGCCAGCCTTCTTCACTGGTTTCTAAAACCTGTCCCTCTTCATCCTCAGCTTGTACCTCATCCCTCCCTGCGCACGCATGCACATGTACACACACATGCTTGTGTACTTGGCACATGCATGCACCACAATGCGTGCACATGTGCTTGCACATACATTCACAGCCCAGAGAGCCATAGGGATCCACACACACTCTCTACAGCTGCCGCTGTCCCCCCTACCCTGCAGCTGTGTCTCTCAGGTGCTCTCCTGGGCTTCTCCCAGGCTCTGTGTGGGTGGCTTCTAGGCATGAATGCCCTCATGGCCCACTGTTCCTTCTGTGCCTCAATCTGCTAGTTCCATCTCGCTGTTTCCTAGATTTCAGCTCCAAGCCATCTCCTCTCAAACTCCTCCCTATACCTGTTCTTTAGGGTGGAGACCAGGTCTGTACTGGCCTCCCAGGGTCCCCCACAGTCAGTGAGCTCTAACTGCCCCTCTCTGTCCAGCACAATGACAGTCTTGGGGATGGAAGGGAATAGTGCCGGCTGTGTGCAGTCCAGTCCACCCAGAACAGGGTTTCAGCTTGGCCATTGCCATGAGGCTGGGGGCTCTGTTGGAGAGGAGACTGCAGTCTTGTCTCATTTACCCAGCTCACCCAAGAAAGATTTGCAGAGACCAGCTCTGTGCTTGGCGTGAGGACAGGGATCAGACTAGATCCTCTACTCATGGCAGATGGCGAGTGCGGACAGGTGAGTGCTGCGTGGCCTATTGTTCAGAGCCAGCTTCATACCCAGCCTGTGAGATGACAGCCCTGGCTCCTGGTGGCTCACACACCTCAGGGAGATCTGAGGATAGAGGAGACAGTGGCCAGATGCTGGCTGTGAGCCCCAGGGATCAGGTGGCAGAGGGGCAGCTGAGGGGACAGCTGGAAGGAGGCAGGGGTCAGGAAGGACTTCAGGATGGAATTAGATGAGGCAGGTCCCTGTTCGAGTAAGGAAGGAAGCTAAGCCCGGGTCTGCAGCCTGGACCCCTGGCTGGAAGCGACCATCAGGGGAGTATGGGGGCAGGAGCAGGAAGAGGAAGGAGGTGGCACTGTCTGTGTGGTGGGCAAGAGTGGCATCAGCACAGACTGTTCCTCAGCCATATCCGTGGCCAGATGGTCAGTCACAGGGTCACCAACATCCTCAAAGCACCCCGCGAACTCAGAGCACGCTCACCACCCCTGTTCAGTAAGTCAGGGCATATCACCAGCCACAAAGTATTGACAGCTTACTCCTAGGACAGAACACTGGAGAATTACACTCCTTACTAACTCTTCGCGGGGAAAAAAGAACAAACTTGTGAGGAAGAATTCATTTTATGAAAAAAGCAATCAAAAAGACCAAAGAATGGGTAATATATTTAATGGAAGTTTCCAGTTGTCTTGTGTGTGTTTTCTTAAACCCGACAATAATCTCTTTTTTTACAATAGAGCTGAAATGTTTGAAGTGTTTTAGTCTTCCTGATAGAAGTTTTGCTTATTAAAAAAAAAAAATCTTCTGGCCTAATAGATTAAAGGTGGAAAATACAGGCAGCCAGAGGTACATATAGTGAGCGGTGCTTAAGTCCTGAGATGCCAGCTGTGACTCACATGCACTGTGTTGTGTGAGTACAGAAAACGTGCAATTCAAGTTGTGTTCATGGGCTGCAGCAGCTGAGGTCTGTGACGCCCTGGGCCGGGGGCAGAAGAATTGCTAGGTCCTTTCCTATCCCCTGCAGTTCTGCCCCGTGACTCATACAAATCCCATTATGGTGTCATAAAATTCTCAGAGAAAGTGAGGAGGGTGCAGGCGTGGCGTCCCCAGCATTGCAGGCTTGCAGCACTGCCTTGGAATTATTGAAATGCCTGTGATGTTGATGCCAGAAAGGTGGAGGAAGGGGTTTGACTAGGCAATTTCCTGCAAAAAATTGAGACAGGAGCATAACAGTCCCCTCCATGTCTTCGTTCTGGATTGTCTCAGAAGTGCAGGAAGTGGGAAGGTGTTGAGGATTTCAAAATAAAAACACTCTTCTAAATACAGATCTCGCTTGAGGCATCTGATGTAAAATTGGCTGTACAGTCCTGGGCTAATTGTCAGTAATTTTTGTTACTAGGGACTGTATCCAGGTAGGTGCTGATTTTCTTTAATAATGTTCATGTCATTCATTTATGACTGAAATGAGCACTCTGTGTGTAACAGCCACTCTAAGTCTAATTAGGGAGAAGTAAAATCAGAAGAGTAAGTACTTCGCAAGCTGCCACCTTTGAAATAAGCAATTAAAAGCATCGCCTGGCTTCCTGCCGCATTTCCAGACATGAAGACCGGGCATCCGGGTCTGATTAACGCCCTTCTTCGCTCTGCATCCCAAGATGCGGGGAACCGCCACACCGAGCGTGCTGGGTGCCTGGCCCCAGCCCTCTGAGTTCCGTCTGCCTGGCATAGCCTGGGTGGACTCCGTGGCCTGGCTCTATGTGGGTCTGGACGGGAGAGCATCTCTCTGCAGCACACACAGACCCAGAGGCCAGTTTTCCTGTAGAGTTCTGGGGCCTGTTGCGTGAAATCGCCTTCTGTGGTTGCAGATCTCTGGATCACCTATTTCTGAACTGAGGTTTGTTTGGGGCTTTTTGTGGACCACCTGGCCACCCACAGCCCATCCAGCCACATTGCTCCTCCCTGCGAGCCCACCTGCCTTAGAAGATCCTCCCCATTAGCACACTGCTCCTTCCAGGGTCCTGAACGGGGCTGCATGCTTGGAGCCTCCAGGGTGTGCAGCTTGCGCTGTCTTCTGGCCTGAGTGCCGGCTCTAGACCCCAAATGCTCAGCCACTCACGGCTTCTTTCTCTATACTAGCAGCTCTCTCCCACTGCAAGGAGTCAGCCCATGGCTGATACCAGACCAAGTAACCAAAAGTCAAAATCTCTTTTAGGAAGAAATAAGAAGGGGAGAGAGGGAAACAAAGGCATCAGAAAACTCCCAAGGCAGCTAAGCCTGGAGGAGCCGCAGTTCCGGAGAGAAGTAAAGACGTGAGCAGTAACTCCATGTGACATTTTCCTTTGCGTCATTGCCGACTCCGAGGCTGCACATTCTCTGTGAGAGAGACCGAGCCTCCAAGCAGCACTCAGCGGCTAAGGAGAGGTATAGACAGGGCTTCCTTCTGGTTCTGTGGTTCTTAACATGGGAAGGTCCATGGGGGGGGGGGGGTTGGGGCTCTCTCCCAGGCTGCAGAGATGGGGAAACTGCTAGCACTTCCCACACCCAGCTCTGAGATGTTCCCCGACAAAGGCACATGCTGTACACAGAACGTGAGCACAAGAGTATTCACAGTGGCATCACTGGCTCCTCCCTGAAGTAGAAACCACCCAAACATCCTTCCATGGTGGAACTGATGAGTAGTCTGTGGCATACTCGTATAGTGGAGCACTATGCAGCATTCAGAAGGGACAAATCCCTACTCTTCCTGGCCGGGAAGACCCTCACAATGTGGTGATCAAAGCCAGGGTAGAGCTGGCCCTTGAGAGAAGGCCTGGGGCGGGTGTGGAGGCCCCCATGGCCCTCATGATGCTCTTCTTATCTTGACCCGGTGCCAGTTACACTGTGGACATGTTCACCTGCATGTACCTCAGACCATACGCTTCTGATGGGTGCATTTTACCATGTATATTTTATTGTAAATTTTAGCTGAATAGGCACAGTAGATAGATATAAATATTCTACTGTGTTCTGAGACTACAGTGCATAGACTGACACCCATTTCTTCTATGTGCTCGGTGACTTCTGCCTCTCCTGTCAAATCATCATATTATATTGTATGTGTCTGCAAGTCTGGAGTGTGGGTTCCTTATTCACAGAAGTGATGATGAGAATAATGATGTCCGATTGCATCTGACTCCTCATCTTTCTAAATACTGTTCCAAGTGCTTACTAGGAATTAATTTACCTAACCTTTGAAGCAATCCTCAAGCTAGGAACTATTATTATTTCTATCTCACAGAGACTCATCAAAGTTGAGAATCAGAGACCTTTTTCACCTTGCCCAAATCACATAGCTAGTAAATGGCAGGGGCAGCCTTCTAAGCCCAGCATTGGTCTCCAGAGCCCACACAGGCCATGGTAATCAGACTCTCTCACCTCTTCCACTATCACTGGAAGAGGTGAGAGAGGGCCAGTTTATTTACAGCAAATAGTCTGTAGATGCTATAAAGAACACAACATTCAGTGAGGTTTCTCACTCCTGGGTCTCCAATATCCAGTGGCAAATTTGTGACTAATATTTGTTTGTTGGAAGGATGGATGGTGTATGGATGGATGGAAAGATGGATGGATGGATGGATGGATGGATGGACGAGTGGATGAGTGAATAGGTGGATGGATGAGTGGAAGGATGGGTGATGTATGGATGGATGAGTGGATCAATGGATGGATGGATGGATGGTGTATGAATGACTGGGTGAGTGGATGGAAGGATGGATGGTGTATGGATAGATGAGTGGGTGGGTGGGTGGATGAGCAGATGGATGGAAGGATGGATGGTGTATGGATGGATAGATGGATGAGTGGGTGGATAGATGGATGGGCTTTCACAAGTTGGTATCTCCGTGTTCTCTCCCTGCCTTCAGGTCCTGAAGTTGAATGCTACCCTAACCAAAGCCCTAGAAGCTCAAGCAGCCTGGGGTCCCATTGTTCATTTGGGCCATGCCTATTTGCTGGAGAAGCTCTTAAAACTGACTATTGGTACCACACCAAACTTCTGAGTCCTTGGGTTTCTGACAGGTCTCAAAACTCCACGTTTATAGCAATCTCTCAAAGATGTCACTCTGCCGTTCTGAGCGAAGGGGCAAGGACACGGGGCTCTGCGGCGCCTGTGGTGCCATCTCTTTTTAACCATAGTCAGTGTTTTCCTAAACCCTTTGCCAGTTGGACTCAGCAGAGATGATGTGAGAGCAGTTTCTCAGGCACATCTCACAGGCTCCACAGAGTGTGTGTGTGTGTGTGTGTGTGTGTGTGTGTGTGTGTGCAGGCTGGGGCAATACATTTCCTCATCAGCCTCCCCCAAAGCTGAGTCCACACTCAGCTTTGAAGCGGGCACGTCAGTGTGCCAGGCAGCCTCTGCCTCCAGGCCATTTATAGTGCCGGAGCTGGTGAAGCTAAAACAGTTTGATGTGTAATTGCAGGAGGAAATGGGAAACCTGCTGAGCATGGCAGGATGGAGTGCCTTATCACCCTTTGCGCGCAGCTCCTGCTCGCTGGAATTGCCAGCAGATCCGCACCATCGACAGAACGGTGACATTTTTCATGGGCCGCCGTGTTCTGAATCAACACTGCAATGGTGCGATTAGAGGAGGAAGGGAGGGAAACAGTCCTGGCCTTGCTGGTGACAGATCCGTCGCCAGTCCTGCCTCCCTCCTTATTACCTGCTGTCTCGTGTGATATGCAAAGCAGCTGCTCCCACCGCATTACACTCTCACATTACCTGAAAATTGAATTTTATTTGGTGGCCTGCATATAATTTATAATGCTCCTCCCATACACTTCAGTTCTCATTTAGCTAAAGGTGTATTCTTTACTTCCTGCTGGCTGGGAAACAGAGAAAGGAAAAAAGCCAGAGCGCAGTAGTCACGTGGATTTGTAGCCCCACACCCTAGGCTCCTCATGGAAGGAATGGGGTGTTCAGTGGCCCTTGCCTCTCTCGGACCAGAGTCTCCCGTTCTCCGGAATGCCAGCAGCCTTGCAGGGGTGTAGGGGCAGCATCTTCCTGCTTGGCCAGCATGCTACCTCCACATTGCCTCGTGGTGGCCCATCTGTCCAGGGAACCGCCATTCTAAGGGAAGCATATTAGTCAAGGAGAAGATGGGTTTTAACTTCAAAGTTTTGTTGCAGTCATTCTTAAAAACAAGTAAAACATCACTCCACCTTCCACTATTTCCAAACTTAAAATACTGAGCAGGGAGCTTTTACTTGAATCATCTTGGCTTCTGAAGTTACAGTATACGAGGAAATCTTGCTTGGTCAGAGTACTTTCTTAAAAGATCAAGTGCACAGTTGACTACACTCACAAAGCCTCCACCTTAGCCAAGATACCGAGCATTTCTGTCTCACCCGGAAGTGCTCCCCTCTGTTCAGGCTCCCTCCCCTCCCTGCGCCTTGGTGACACCAGACACTGTCTCTGTGGACTGGCTGTCAGTGGGATCACAGAGCCTGCACTCTGTGGTGTCTGGTTGCTTCTGCCCAGTTTCATGATTTTGAGATCTCTTGATTTATCCCATTGGATGAATATCCCCGTTTTGTATATATATTCCTCTGTTGATGACATATTGTGTGTCTGTGTTCTTACTGTGGTGAGTAAGGCTGCCATAAACACCCGCATGCAAGTCAGACCCTTTATGTTCTCACCTACCGGGGTAAATCTTTAAGGGTGGAATAGCTGGTTATCTGGCAGAAATTCACTGTGGTTATAGTTTTCCAAAATGGTTGAATTTGCAGGGGGTGGTGGTGCGTGTATATGTATGTGTTACTGAGGATTTTACCCAGAGCCTTCCTGCTGAGCTTTATCCACAGCCAGCCTTTTTCTTTTTTGCTTTGAGACAGGATCTCACTAAATCTCTAAGTTGCCCAGGCTAAACTTGAACTTGCAATTCCCCTGCTTCATCCTCCCAGAGTGCTGGATTACAGTCACAAACCACTAGTTGGACCATTTTCATCCCCAGAAGCAGCATGTGAGAGTTCCAGTTCCTCCGCAGCCTTCCCATGTGCAGTGGTCAGTCCTTTAAATTACAGCCATTCTGTGAGTGTGCAGTGGAGATTCGCTATGGTTTAATTTTTGTTTCCCTGAAGACTAATGACATTGGGCATCTTATCATGTTCTCAGTGGTCATTTATACATCTTTTATGAAATGTTTCAGGCTCTCATCCATTCTTAATAGTCTTGTTTGTCTTCTTATTATTGAGTTGTAAATGTTTTTACGTGTTCCAGGAACAATTTTTACAAGATTTATAGAGAGAAAGTTTTTCGTGTGTTTTTTTTGGTCATGTGTGTGTGTTTTCCATCTGTGACTTGCCTTGTTATTTTCTTCTGAGAATCTTTCAGAGAGCAAAAGTTCTAACTTTGATAGAATCCAATTTACCAATTTTTTCCCCTTTCAAGGTTCATGCTTTTTATGTTCTAAGAAATCCTTTTTCCTACTCCAAAGTTACAACGCTTTTTCTCGTACGTTTTCTTCTACGAATTTTATAGTTTTAGCTTCTGCATTCAGATCTCAGATCTGTTTGGAGTTAAATTTTTTTGCATTGTGTGAGTTAAGGGTCAGTGTTCTTGTCTTTTACTTTTTCTGGACAGATAACCAATTATTTGTGCACCATTTGTTGAAAGGACTTCCATTTCCACGTTGAATCACTCTGGCAGTCTGGTCGTGTGTGAGCTGGCCCTGAGCGTGCGCTGACCACTCAGGACTCTGTCCGGTGTGCAGTCCCAGGCACTGTCCCTCTCCCGGCCCCGCTGTCCAGATTCTGTACCTTTGGCACAGGACCTGCAGTCTGGTAGTGTGAGTCATCCATCTCGATTCATCCCACAACTGCTCTGGGTCTTCTAGGCCATTTGCATTTTCATATAAATTTTAGAATCAGATCAATTTTACAAAATAAAACCTGCTGTAGTTTCGATTGGAATTGTCAAAATCTCTGTTGAAAATCACTTAATTTGATTCTCAAATATCGCATTCAGGTTTGAGTCTACAACTCTGTGTATCAATTCTATGAGCAAGTAAAGGTGAGGACCAGGGAACCAGGCTGAAAGAGCCAACGAAGAGAAAAGAACAGCTCCTGAGTGAAAGGAAAAGCTCATGAGCAGGCGTCCTGAGCCCGCAGAGAGCTGTGCCTTCCTTGAAGTGGCTGGAGCACGCGGGAGCTCCTCCCATGTGCAGAATCTCTGCAGGATGCAGCCTTGCTTATCTACATGGACTCCTTGGCCTGAGTCCATGTGAAAAGAGCCATTTGTTGACAGGTTAACTAAAATACGGTTCCTGGTAGATGTCTCAAAGGAGGTTTACTTTGCCTCATGGTTTCAGTCTGTAGTTGGTTGGTTCAAGGCAGAAAGAGAATTGCAGAGGTGTCTGGTGGAGGAAAATATGCTCAACCCGTGACAGGTGGAAGCAGAGAGAGAAGGGAGGAGCCAGGGAGGGAAACAGACCCTTCCAGGTCATGCTCCAGTGACCCCTCCCACCAGGCTCCACCTCCTAACAGCACAGTCAGCCACTGAACTCATCAGTGGATGAATCCCCGGATGAGCACAGAGCCCCCACGATCTGATCGCATTCTAAACATATGATGCTTTCGAGCGACATTTTAGATCTAACCTGTAATGCCTGTGGCTACTGTGGACTGACGTCTAACCTCACCTTGTCTGGACCCGCCCCCCTCCCCATCTAAGCTGCGTTTCTCGCAGTGGCTGACTTGTGTCCCTGCCACCCCTCCCTTGGCCTGTAGAAGACCAGGTTCTACCTCCAGAACATACCACTTTCCAGGGCCTCTGCCACATAACTCTCCTGCGGTCACTTCCTCCCTCAACTATCAAAGGTCAGATCAGATAGCCACGCAGAGAGCCGACACACCAGGGAGCTTCCCCCTGGATAGCGGCCCAGGTAAGTGTCGGCCCCCCGCTCCTACCTGCCAGAATTTTGCTGAACGGTCCTCGTTAGATTTTGCATGATCTAGTTTAGCCCGGCTTTATAAAGGCGTTGTACAAGCTAGCCCCTTCTTTCTGCTGTTTGATGGACTAATAGATCCATAGGAGAAGTCATTTGCAGCTCTAAGCCCCGAGTTACAGACGTTTCCAGGGACGGACGTGGGTGATTTGTGGAATATTGCAGGCCACTTAGGAGACAGATGGCACATCGGCACACGCGGCGCGGCCCGGACCGGGTTGCGTTAGAGGCCTCCGTGTGACGCGGCTCTCTCTAGGGTAGGCGTGCGCTTCGTGGAGAGCTGAGTCCCGGAGGCTGCGTGGGAACTGCTCGTGCGGCTGTGGTCGTGGGAGCGAGTTCCTACTTCACGTCCGTTCCAGCACATGAGCGAACTTCGTGAACACTTAGGTGGCTCAGAAGACGTCGCGTGTTCAGGCCCCGTCCCCTCCTCCCCTGCCATCGCATGGGGACCGCGGAGATCGCTGTCTTCTGAGTGTGGCAGCAGGCACGCAGCTCCAGGCTCCAGACGAGCCAGTTACATTTGGTGGTCTTCACAGCTGCCCTCGCTGGCGTCCGTTTCTCTCTCCTCCTCTGAACGTCTTGACGAGCGTCGCCTTTCCCTCCGTGAAGGCTTTCAGCCCACCGTGAGGCACGGTGTCTGTGTTCTCCCTGGGGAGCGGACGCGGCACACTCCAGTCGCCCCCGTCGTGTGAAGCTGCACTGGTGCACCTCTGCTTAAGTCCGGCTGTGGGGAGAAACAGGGCTTTTCTTCTGGAGCCTGAAAGCTGCAGGATTCATGCATGACTTAGGCTTTTGTGATAACCGTGACCCACTACGTCTACGTGAGCTCTGTAAATCCATGCAGATTATACTACTGCACCCATTTTACAGAAAATTGAGGCTCCAGGGGGCCATGTGATGTGGCCAGGACAGGCAGCCAGAAGGCAGAGGAAGGAGGCTTTGGACACACATCTGGACTCCTTTGCAAAACTCCCGCCTGGGGCTGAGATCCACAGAAGGGTGTCCCTCAGTGGACCCCCAGCTGCATCTGGGACTTCCTGCCGAGTGCGTACAGGCGTGAGAGAGAGCGAGCAGAAGTGAGATTCAGGGCTGGGGATTTGGCTCAGTGGTTAGGGTGCTTGCCTTGCGAGCACAAGGCCCTGAGCTTGATCCCTAGCACCAAAAAAAAAAAAAAAAAAACAGTGAGATTCAAAGACACCGAGCGGCAGGGGAACGGGGAAGCATCAGGAATCTTGGCATCGACAGTGGGCAGCGCTGGCACCAGGCAGCAGCCCTGGGTACTCACACTTGCAGAGTTTAAACTCCCACCTCCCGAGGTTAAGCAAGGCCTGGGCAAGGGACACCCTGCCATTCAGCTCACAGGACAGTCAGCTCCCCAGGGCCTCCTCAGCCTCACTGCGATCTGACCTAGAACGCGTCCATCCCGTGGTCCTGGCCTCCACAGGGCCCACCCAGCGCCTACGCCCCCAATTTAGGCAGATTTGCCGCTTCCCTCGTGCAGGCTCCACCCAAGGACAAAGTCAGGCACAGAGGCCAAGAAGCTGGGTTTGTAGGACTCCAGGAGGGGTAGGCAGGTCCGTGTGCTCTCTGATTAGTCCTAAGGACTGGCCACAGAAGGCATGCATTTTAACAGTGGCTGTGAGAATGCCAGCTGCCCTGGTAGTGGGAGTTGGGGTACCCTGCTGAGCCTCCACTGAGCAGGAGTCACACCTTTATGCCCTTCCAGGCCAGCATGTTGTGACTGCTACCCCATCTTCTCCTGTACTCCCCTTCTCCCTGTCCTTCCCCAGGGCCTTTGCTCATGCTGCTCCCTCTGTATGGAGAGGCCTTCATGGCCTGGTCAGTTGGGCTTGTTCCTCAGAGCTCAGCTCACTTGCTGCCTCTGCAGGGCCTATAGCTGGTCTCCTCAACCAGGTCAAGACCTCCTGCTCTCAGCCTTGAGCCTCTCTGGCTCGCCTCGTCCCTCCATTAAGCACCTTGGTCATTCTTAGTGTGTCACACTGACTGGACTCCATCTCAGCACAACTGCTATCCTGCAGTTAAGTCTTGATACCCTGCCCAGGCTAAAAGCAGGTGCTGTTGGAGTCTGGCCCCTCCTGAATCCAGGCGGAAGTCTTGGGAGTGGAATCGGGAGGCCACCCTCGTTCTGACCAACAGGTTACACATTCCCACAGCCCTCTGCTGTTGGGTAGTCTGCTAAGCTGAGTCGAGAACTCACAAACGGTCTATACATAGAACTGCAGCTTTATGATCAAGGGCACGTGTAAGGCGAGGCCTGCTGTAAGGCGAGGCTTGGCACCATCCCCTCCCAGGGGAGTGAGCACAAGTCCTCTTCTGGCACATCCTTCTGCTCACCACCAGGTAGCTCCACTGAGCCTGAGGGGGAGGTGTCCAGAGTTCTCACTGTTTTCATGACCCAAACAGGACCAGTAGCTCCTTGGCCATTTGACTGAGACTAACCTCCAGCCCCCTTCCCCCAGCAGGCCACACTGGCTTAGAGTCCCAGGCTTCTAGCCGGTGGTTGGTCTTTCTGGAAACCAACCCCCATCAAAACCCTCTAGAGGCCAGCAGTGAGTCACCTCATTAACATAACAAAGACACTCCCCTTTCTCAGGAAATCGCAAGGGTTTTTAGGCGCCTATGCCAGGAACAAGAAACAAAGACCAAATTCTTTATCATACAACAGAGTGGCTGTTTCGTTCTTGTCTGCTTCACCATGTAAGGAGCTCAGGAAGGCAGGATCCTGCCTGGGATTGCTTGTGTCTGCATCTTTGCATAAATACAGAACCTGTGCGTATACATATACACATATGCACATTTAACACGCATGAAGTGCCTACATATACAAGTCCTTGCATAACTACACGCATGCATACTGCATGGCTGCAGGCATATATTTATATACACACACACACACACACACAGTTAAAAATAGAGCTTCAGTATGTTCATGCTTAATATACATGCAGGGCCTCCACACATACTTATGTACATACACATTTAACACGTGCAGAGTCCACCTAACAGGCATTGCATATTTACATGCGTGCCTGCATACATAATACAAACAGGGTGCCTGGCAAGTCCTGTCCAGAGCCCAAGCCCTCCCCTACCCTGCCAACCCTTCCTTTCTTGCTCTTTCTTTTTTTTCTTTTTTTTTTCTTTTTTTTTTTTTTTTTTTTTTTTTTTTTTTTTTTTTTTTGGTGCTGGGGACTGAACTCAGGGCCTTGCACTTGCAAGGCAAGCACTCTGACCACTAAGCAAATCCCCAGCCCCTCTTGCTCTTTCTTAACTGCTTTTCAACCAGGGAAACGGCTCTTCAGAATCACAGGCCGTTTGGAGAAACCTGTTTATTTACCTTGATGTAGTTTTTCCCTTTTTTGGTGTATGTTATTTTCCCACAGCAAGATCCCTGTTTTCTTTGCAGTGGTGCTTAAAATGATAGCATTTAGCTAAGGAAATAGCAGCTCATCCTCTGTCTGCCATGACACAGCGAGATGCTGTGACTAGCCAGAGCACCTCGCTTCCCTCTCGTGGGCTCGGCACGTCGTCATGCTGGGCACTGATTACTAAATAAGCTATCTGAGCTGCAGTCATTTCATCCAGAGAGTGGCTGTAATCAGAGTTCCAACAATGTGGGCCTACTCACTGGGAGAGAGAATGCTGGCTGGCTGACTTTTAGAAATCGATCTTCAGTATATTCAGAAAATAAGGCAGTATCAGAATTTTCTTTTCTTCTCCAGGTCCACTGGGCCTGTTGGTTTCTCCTCTGAAATTCAGGTCCACTGCACTTCATTTGAAAGGAGCTAAGTTGGTGGGCACCCTTAATGACAACTCTAATGTGGATTAGCCCATTTTGTTGAAACGCCCCACAGGACTGATAGACATCCCCTTGGCAAATTGATGACCAGCAGTGATCCCAAAGACACTGGCCATGTCCAGTCATTGCAGGAGCCTCTGGGCTTCTCCTGTGAAGAAGAGCCAAGCGGCGACTTCCCCAATGCATATGTACAGTGTGTTGTGTGACTTCCCCTCACTTCTACATTGCCCTCGAAGGCAGCCCTCAGAACTACTTCAGCAAGTGGTCTGGATTTCAGTAACATTTTGTTTTCACACCACATAAACTACATTTAGCCCAGGAGCTGTGGTTTGCTGGCTCTAAACTAGTTGTGCTTCACAATTCTGATTCAGGATCCCAAACCAGGAAAACTGCTTGTGCATCCCCCTAATTGATGATTCAGAAATTTCCAGTCATGCTTTGAGTTCAAGGCCAGGTATCTTGAGAAGATTTGCTGCTTTTTTCTTTAAAAAAAATATGCTATCATAAAAACAGATGAACCCACCAATATGAAAATGCAGCTTCTGTGAAGAATTCGCATTAGAAACTATGAAAACCCATACCCCATGCAATTTGAGTGTGTTGCTTCTAAAGGAGCCAGGAAATCTTTCTGTAAGTTTCGGTTTTAGAGTGTATGTTTTGTTCTGTTCGAGAGTACCTCATAAATCAATTGGACACATTTTGCTATAAAAGAAATATTTTATATGTGAAGTACTTTCTTCAAGATTTCTTCCCTTTTATCAGGGGTTTGTAAAAGTACAGAATGACATGTGGGTATAATTGGTTGGCCATAGTCCTTAACTGTGGATGTCATATATCTCTGCTTATGCAAAATTTATTTGAGTGTCAGAACTTTTTTGAGTGGATAAGGTGGGAAAAGCAGCTCTGAAAGCATTACATATTAAAAAGAGTATTCTGTGCTTCAAATAAACTTCAGCAAAACTTTGCAACCCTGTATTGATAAGATGATGGAATTAAACTGCCCAGAAAAACATCCTTGGCGAAAATAGACCCTGCCATCTCATTTAGTCAGTAGTCTGCCAGAAACCCAAGGGAAGATGCCCAACTCGTTTTTCAGTGCCCCTAAAAAAATAGTAAAAATTAATCAAAAGATTTAACTCATTTAAGAGAAGCAAGATGAAGAAAAAAATCCATCATTATTAATTATACAATGACACATGGGGTAAAGCATCTCAATGCCCCTTTTATTTTCCTTCTCAGCCTAGCATATGTCTTGCATGTTGACTGTTCTGACTGAATATATTTTTAACTTTTAAAAGACTTGTCTCTTAACTGAAAAATAGTTTGATTTTTCATCAAAATGGTTAAAACAATCTCAGTGCTTGAAGTCGTGGGATGGGAAGACACTCGCCTGTCTTTCTGAAACTAAGCACCCGGGACGCGCACGGAAGGGACACCACAGTGCCCAACTGAAAGGCAGGGTAAGAAGCCCCTCGGAGACTGACTGTGTCACTGTGGTCCCGGGGTTGTCAGGGACCAGCTTGGCTGTTCAGTCTCGAGGTCCCTCACACACTTGCACTCAGGAATTGCCGGCGGCTAGTGTCATCCCAGGCAGTTCCTACCCTTCCAGGATGGCACATCTCATGTCCAAGATGGTGCGTGTCCGGCCAGCAGTGGACTCTGGCCATCACCTCGGAGATACGCTGAGACTAAGTTGGACATGGTTCAGGCTTCTCATACCGTGAGGCCTAGCTTCTGGCACATTGGGGGAGGGGAATCTCCTTAAGGGAAATCCCGAGAGTCCCGTGTGGAAGCTAACGACTCCTGAGACCCAGCCTTGTGGTGTGGGAACTCATTCTGTTGGTCACAGCAGCACCGGCCAGTCTAGTTCACAGGGTGTCATTTGGCATCACTCTGAAAAGAGAAGAGCAGCCTACACAAGCAGATAAAGAAGGACTCGAGGGGCACCCTCGGGACCCTATTACTGCAGCACTAGGAACAGGGTGCTCTAGCCAAACTGTGTCATCCTCGCCATGCAGTGTTGGGAAAAAGAAAAGCAGTCTTGTGCAGATCACCCCTAAACTGAATTTCCACTCAAACATACCTCCCTACCAAGATCCATCCTGCCCAGTACACCCAATCCCTTAGGGCCAGTCTTAGCAGACTGTGACGTTACAAATGCGCTGTATTAAATCTCAGCTGTAATGCATGTTGATTGCAAAGTGACCACACACACAAGGCAAATGCAAGACTCCTTGAAGATGACGAGATTACTGCTGAGAAGGTGTAAGGATCACTGTCACATCGAGTGCCCAGGATGGGCTTCAACCAGATACCACTGTGGGGGCCAAAATCAGCTCGGCCGGTGGTGGTGTATGTTCCTCAAAAGAGGATTCTGAAATGGTAAATGGGTAGGAAGATACCTTTAGGAAGCTCATGAAATTTTAGACCTCTTTTTGCAAATAGTCACTCTTTGCAGTAGGACTCTGTGAGGCACAGTTAAAGGGACATTCTCCTGGCTGCTGTGTACTCCTAGGAGGCTACACGAAAAGAAACAGTCATGGCTAAGTCATCCTCGACTCTAAAAATCAGCATTTAGTTCAAATTATATCCCAAATTTCATTAAGAGTAAAATATTCTTAAAATACCTATTTTCAAGAAATGTCAGTTTTAGTTTTTGGGTGTGAAATACTAAACAAGGAGTGGGCTACACTGCTTACTATAAAATTCTAACCCCAATTGTGGGTGGATTTCACTTGAGAGTCTGTTATTGTTTAGGTCTAAAACATCCCTCCAAAGATCCACATGTTCAGAGAGGGGGCTTTTCAAAATGTTTGGGTCATGGGGGTGCTATACTCCTCAGTGAAGTCATCCACTGATGAGTTCAGAGCTGAATGTGCTGTTAGGAGGTAGGGCCTGATTAAAGGAGATGAGTTATTGTGGGTGTGAGCCTGGGAAGGTGTATTCTTATTTCTGGTGCTCCCTCTCTCTCTCTTTCTCTCTCTCTCTCTTACTGCTTTCTGCTTGCCATGGTAGACTCTGGCAGCTATCTTCCACCAGGCCCTTTGTCTATGCTGGTTCTGCTTTGAAGACAACCAACCATGGACTGAACTCTCTGAAACCATGAGACAAATAAACCTCTCCTCCTTGAAGTTGCAGGTGTCAGATATTGTGTGCCAGCAACAGGAAAGTGACTAATACAGGGTCTTTCTGTGAGTTTGGGTGGCTCAGTACAAAGGTCTCTACCGACCCGTGACTGTGGTAGGAATTCTAGCCCCTATCTCCACCTTGGATGGTAGCCTTCATGGGTCAAGGGTGTGGTTGTCCTGGGCAGGTGTTGTGGTACCTCTAGCTGTCACAGTGCCTCCCTGAGAAGGGGAGGAATAAGGACAATGCCTGGCATCCATGTCACATGGTTAAGTGGCACTACCTACCAGACAGTAAGTTCTGGAAGGAGGTAGTTACTGGGAAGAGCTGAGGTCAGAAAAACTGCGGGCAGATTGCTCTTGTGAGAAGTACAGGAACAATCAGCACAGAGACTTTGGGTGTGAATAGAAGTTTCTGTCAAGTTCAGATATAACTTCAAAGACATTTCTTGTCTCAAGCTTCAGTCTTGAGGTGAAAAAGATTCGGTTCTTTATATGTTTCAGAGTGAGGATTGACATCTTTGAGTTCCCAGGCCCTTGCTGCATGACAGGCTTCCCCAGGGCTCCTGGGATAGCAGACTTGAGACGCAACCTCGGAGCCCCAGTCCTGTTGCTGTCCCACCCAGGAAAGCACCACAGTGCCCATTCTCAGAAAAGTAAAAGAGATAGGACTGAATTTTAGAGTTAGGATTTCAGAAGGAAAGGACAGCACAGGGAGGATCAAACTGGCCCCCTGATTTTGCAGAGGACTTGGGCAGTGTGAGTGGTCCAGGGCCATGTAGCCAGTGGCGACAGAACTGGGCAAGCCTTGGGTCTCTGACAGCTTGCCAATATCAGTAACTACACCTGTTCCAATTGGAGAGAAGCCACCTTCTCCCGCTGCCTTTGTACCACTCCTTGGTCCTGCTATGGGTTGAATGCTTTTGTCTCTCTGAAGTTCACATGTTGAAACCTAATCACCAAAAGGTTGTATTAGGAGTTGGGGCTTTTGAGAGTGATTACAGATGAGTGCTCCCCCTGGCGCATGGGATTAGGAAGGAGACCCCAGAGAGCTGCCTTACCCATTCCACCATGTGAGGACACATAAGAGGTGCCATCCAAGAAAAACAGGCTGCCCCCAGATACATAGTCTACCTGTACCTTGATCTTGGACTTCCAGCCTCCAGGACTGAGAGCCGTTTGTGTATTATCCAGTGCGAGGTATTTTTTGTAGCAGCAAGAATGGACTAGGACAGTTGCATCAAAAGAGGAAGGCAGGGCTGAATTGCTCAGTTTGCGAAGTGTGTTAAGCCAGGTCCCTTGCATTCTTACTAATGAGACATGGCTTCAGAAAAATGCAAGCCCTGGTAAAGAAGAAATTTTTGCAAGATTTCCAGTCCTACACTTGTGTGTTCACATGCTTTTCCCAAAAGACAATAATGAGCGTGAAGCTGCTCCACACTTGAAGACCACCTAGATTCAAAGGCAGCAGGAGCTTCTGGAAGCAGTTATTACTATTTTAAATGCTTCTATTTAGCGTGATGGATTGTATCAGTCTTTGCTAAATTGAGCACGTAAAGGAGGATTTATTCAAGATGTATTTAAGGAGAGTGTGCTGCTCATAAACTGCAGTGCAGGAAGATGAGCGCTGCTGCCCTGACTAGACAGAGCCGCGGCTCCAACGTAGACGCCTCCAGATGCTTCACCTTCAGCATCTTCAGCTAAACAAAACCATTGTTGTCAGGTCAGGCGACTTCTCCATCTTCCTATGCTCCTCATCCTGCTGTGAAAATGCTTATGGTTTAAAAAAAAATAACAGATTTCAAGACTCCAATAAAACAATTGCAGAACTAGCCACCACTAGAGCCGAAGTGGCATTTCTGAGTGGCCCATTTGGATGTCTCAAGGCTTCACTTTGGGGTTATACATTAAGCGCCACTTAAACTGCCTGCAATTGTGGCAAGAGTGTGTGTTATAAGGAATAAATGCACTGTGGTGGACATTAACGTGTATTCAGGGGACTCTCGCTGCTTTCAGTGACTTCCAGAGAGAAAAAAGTGTGTTGGGGGCTCCAGAGATTCACGAATGCAGTTCCTTACAGAAAATGAATAGCAAAGAAGCTTAACCCTCCTTTTGCCAATAAAAATACATCATGGGGATGCATTTCTCAAGTGTGACCACAGAGCTTTCTACGGTGGTTTCCTCCACCTAGGCACTGTCAGCATCAAGGGCAGAATCTCCTCAGTGGTGGGCACCGTCCTAAAAATACCCCTTCCTTTACCCTGTCCCCAGTTCAGTGGTCAAAAATGTTTGCAGATATTACCAAATGTCTCCCTCAGACCAAAACAGCCCACGTGGAGAAACCTGGCCTCGGTTAGATGCATTTCCCGCTTGTTGGTTGTTTTTAATGCACTACATCATGGAGAGACCGCATGCCCCACCTGTGTGAAAAGCGCCTTGCTTTACCTGGGGGACCCTGCACACTGAATGTCATTCCCCACCCACGCTTTTGCCCCGGTACAGTTAATGCTGTCTAAGTGGTGCAGTAAATATTCCAGAGCTGCCTTGTTATGCCGGAGTCATTTGGAAATCAGCTTTGAGACGTGGCTGCTATTTTAGGGATCATCACACATCATCTGCTGTTTGGTGTCAAACCCGAGCTGCGGTTACTCAACACTGATTAATAAATGGCAGGTTGTCAGCTCTGGCTGTGAAGACGCTTCAAGGAGCCATTGTTCTTTTAAATTAAAACATTTAAACATTTAAATCCAGGGCTGGTTCTGGTGGCTCAGCCTAATTATTCCTTTTGTCTCAGCGTACCTTTCTTCCCCTGATCACACAGCTGTCATGCCAGTCGTACCTGGAGTCGCACACACCTCAGCCCTTTTCCTGTTAACTGTCGTTATTTTCACGAGCAAAGCTGGAAGCCGCTGGAACAGATACTAATTTCAAGAGAAGCCTGCCGTCTGGGTTATTAAAATGAGCATATCTGAGGGCTACAACTCTCTTGATTTATATTGCAGACAGAACTTGCAAAGTGGGTCTTGCTTGGCTCTGTGTGTGTATGTGTGTGTCTGTCTGTCTGTCTGTAGCTGTATGTTTGCAGTTGTATATTTCTATGTATCTCTGTCTTTGTGCACTTGTCCATCTGTGTGTGTTGATGTATATCTGTGTGCACACACATACGTGACACATACGTGTTTCCAGAAGCACTTTTCTTTCCCTTTCTGGTATGGGGAATGCTGCTCCCTTTGCTCTCCATTCTCTCCCCTTCCTGACTGTGAGAAGCACAGTCTGACTCTGGCCATCCCTGGAAAACAGGAACAGACCAAGACTGGGCTCTGGAGTCCCTGGAGCTGGGGGACCCAGTGGGCCAGGAAGCAGGAGCCCGTTTGGCCTGGCCCCGCCCGGCTGCTCCTCTGAACCCCTAACTGTGTCCACACCAGGGACAGCATTAGTGAGCGGGGCCTGTCTGCAGTGGAGGTGTCCAGTGACCAAGACGGAGTTGTGAGCTGATGCTGAGTGCTGCTTCCAGGAAGGGTCCAGGCACTGTGAAGACCCCGGGCATACACTGCAGCCACCCTTTCATCCTGCAAGTCACTGTGGACGCAGGGACCACAGCACTTTCTCTTGACTCTAGAGATGCTGTTTTCTCATCAACCCTAGGACACACCTGGTTCGTGTTATATTTAGCCGTGCTCTCAATTAAGTAAATTTCTTAAAAAAAAAAAAAAAGAAAGAAAGAAAGAAAGCCGTGATGCAGCATTTAAGGCACGAAATGCAGGATGTTTGCTGTGGACCTGCCCTGTCCCTGCGTCTGGTCCTATAGCCGTGGTGGCTGCTGCCCCGGACCTTCACGCTGTCCCCATTTGTGTGAACATGGCCAGAGCGGGGTTTGTGGTCCATCCGTGCTGTCCCTGCCCTCATTCTGCTCTCACCCCTGGAGGAAGGAGTTGATGGTCAAATGCTCGCGACCCCCAAGGTAGACAGGTTGGTGATGGAACCGAGAGGAACTGTGGGGAGCTTATTCAGACATAGTGATTCCTAGGTCCACTTTTAAAAAGACAACTAAAAAGGGAAGACAAACTCTAGGGCTTTTTAAAGAAAATGATGCAGTTTGTATTCTTCTACTTAAATATGGTTATAGATTAAAAGGTTTTTTAAGCTGGAAAAGTTATTTTCATAACCAACACAATTAACCAGCTATGCATTTGCAGAATGCAGACACTTGCGATGCTGTGAACACCCAGCAATGTCAAAATTGTGTGTGATGCATTCGAAGGGCGTGTTTTACAACTTCGTCTCCTCTAGCTGGGAAGGAGAGATGGGCACCCACTGGGCACCCTTAACCGGACGATAATCCAAAATGCATCTATTAGGCCAAATAGCCAACTGTGGTTTTCCTGTAAAACTTATTTTCATAAATTTACCTTGGTTTCAATTATAGCCTTAAAAAATAAGTAGGAATGTAAGCTTTAATGTTACGTAAATATTTAATTAACTGTGTTGCCCACAAAAATTGCTTTCCCAGAAAGAAAGCCTTAATGCTTTGATCACACTCATATTTTAAATTAAAACCATTTTAAACCAAATCAGAAGTTATACTTTTAAGTAGATATTTTTGTTCCGCTGGTCTCATGCTGTTCCAAGTCATCGAACACTCATCGCTGCTTCAATATCTCATCGTGGGGATCCTCACCGTTAGCTGGAACCCGTTTGCGTTATGACAACTGGCCCTAAAGGGAGTGTTCCTGGGCATGTGTTTCACACTTGTCTTGAGACTGATTCTCGGGGGTGAGGAGTCAGGATGTTTTTCAAGTTATTGCCCAGCCACCCTCCAGGAGACCCAGTCTGGAGTCCATTCATGAACTTGTATAAATTGAAACCTATCTCACACCAGCTCTGTGTGTGTGTGTGTGTGTGTGTTTGTGAGAGAGAGGGAAGATCTATACATAGACATTAGTGAGTGTATCAGTTTGGGCCAATTTACTGGGGAGAAATTATTCCTTAAAGTTTTATGTGTCGTGGTTATTGAAGTTAAACTCGTATCTGCACTTGTTCCTTGGTCATTTGTTTTCTCCTTCTCGGTTAGCACTTTCGTTTGCTGTTAGTTGTTTTGTCTTGCCTTCCTTTTCCCCTGGAGTTCTTGCCTTCCTCTTTGTGTTTGCTCCTCGGGAAGTCTGCACTGTTCCTGTCCTGACCTGGCCTCTCCTCCTGGTGTTGACTAGTGGCTCCCCTTGTGTTTTGCGGTCTTATTCTCAGCCTGCCCTTGTCTGGCCTGTTTGCCCTTCTTTCCCTTTCACCCTCTGATGCGTTTTCTGTCTTCCATTCTTCCTGTTCTTTGCCACTCTTTTTTCCCCTGCTTTGCATTTTCCTTCCTTCATTTTCCTGACACGCTGAAGAGGGAGCTTCCTTTTTTGGATCCCACGAGCTTTTCTCTCATTCCTGCCGTCAGCACATGTCTGTCTCCCCTCTTTTCACAGGAGCCCTGACTCCCATGCACGATCCACTAGATGAATCCAAGGGCCCTGCATATGAACTGCCCCAGCCTAGTGGCTCTGTGCAGCCCGGTGGGTCTTTAAACCTGCCTGATGAGCATCCTGTGCCGGAGAGACCCCTGCCCGTCATCCTGTCTGTGTCCCAGGCCCTGTGGCACTGGACCAGCTTCTGTCCCATCCTGCTGGGAAGAAGTCTCCTTCATAGTTTCCCTAAGAGATTTCTGTTAAAAGGACCTGCGCTCTCCCAACCAAAACAGTATTCTGTGACTGTTTTATGAGAAGAATATAGAAATTAATGGAGAAAACATACTAGGAATGAGAGATGTTTGGCGTTGCTTGCTCCTCCCGCCCCGCAGAATATGGTTAATCACACATCTCCTGGCCGTCTCCTCTAATCTCCTCCATGCCGTAATGTGCTTTTTATTTCCATTTGTGTCGGGTTTGTAAAATAAACACGCATTGCATTTTCCGGGAAGATAATGGGTATCCATGAAAGGACAAAGGCGACTCTGATGGAGCCTGCTCTGTGCTGCGATAGGCACGAGAGGAATTTCACACGTTACTTTATCGCCGTTCTGGTGGTAAGAAATGACTTAAATAGACCTAGCCTCAGAAAGCATAATTGCGTTAAGCCTTGTTCTGATGAACTTTTCCTCGAGTGGATGTGCAGTTCTGTATAATGAATATACAAATAGGTACCCCGCACACCAGAGGTTTCTTTTTGATCTCTGAAAAGGCTATTCTTTCTCTTTTTTAAGCCAATTCTTCAAGTTTAACAATGGAGAAACAGCAATAACAATAATAACAACAGCACAGGAAAATAAAACAAAATCAAAAAGCCTTGAAATATATAAATTTTCATTAGAAAGACAGCTGCAGTGACTTGATTATGCAGGAGGTCACATCTTGGGGCTGCCAGATCCTGAAAGTACAAGGGTTTGCTCTATCACTTTTTAAAACCAGGATTCTCATTAACTTCTGTTTCTTCCCCACAGCCTCCCAGGAGGCAGCTGGCAATTGGGTGGCACCTGCCCACCATGGCAGGCTGTACCAGGGGACGTCCAAACTTAATTTTTGCTGTTTTGAGGGCACTGCTGCCTGCCAGCCTGGCATTTTTGACCCAAGCCAAGGCTGTCCTCAGAGGTTTGTGCATTCATCTCCACTGGAGGCAGGGACCTTGGAACAAAGGTCATTGTGCACGGCCAGGCCCACTGCCATCAGACCCAAGAAAAGGGGAAATTAAAGCCATTCATTTACATATTCTCCTATTCTCATGTTCTCCCTCACTCTGCACAAACATGCGTCTCCACAGTCACGGTCACTCTCTGCTCCCCAAGTCCCTCTGCTAATAAGGACTGTCTGTCCCTGCCTTCAAAGCTCACTGCGCAGCTTGTGACATGGGGGCTGCTTTCTAATTGAGCGTATACACAATTTTGTTTACGTAGTAATTTCACACAGTCTCCTAATAGGGTAGGAAAAAGGATAGAGTGAAAGAAAGGGCTTCCACAACTTGTATTGCTTTGTGAAAATTATCTTAATAGGAGTATGCATTGATGGCAGGAAATGTTGATAAAAATAGGCAACCTCGATATAAAATCACCACTGTTAATATTTTTATCTACAAATACCTTTTCTGGCCTTTCTTGTTAAATCTACTAAAGTGCAATTATGCCAATTAATTCTTCCCCTCAACTTACCCGTTTATTGTGGCTGTTTCCCATGCTATTGTGATTTTCTGCACCCTGTTTAGGAGCTGCGTAGATTCCCAGTACTCCATGGCGGCTCATAAGACTGATTTTCATAACCAATTTCAGGATAAGAGCTTTGTTCCATCTCTGCCTCCACTCAAGGGGGAAAGGCATTTCTGCACACACTGCTTTCAATTCCCCTGGCTCTGTCTAGAAGAGTGGTGGCCCGCGGGGGGCTGGGCTCTGCACCTGTGCCTGATCCAGACCCTTGCTTGGGGAGGGAATCCAGGGTGCAGTCACTTCTCTGGTGCGGCCTGGGATGCTGTGACGATCACAGCCGTCTTCGTGACCTGCTTGGAATATTCCTGAGTGCTCTTCTGTTTGTATGTGCCTACCTGAGTCTTCGGGGCTATCGCTTGTGACCCATCTTCTTGGTATCATCCCCCACTGCTGGCCTGATGAGATCCCAGGCGTGATGATTCTTGACCATTTGGGGGTTGGGGAGAATGATGCTTTCTAGAGAATTAAATGAGAGCTTCCCACACAGGCATCCGCTGAGGTGTAGGGTGACCACTGCAGCATCAAAGCTGGAGGAGCTGTGTCCTCTCCCAGCCACCCCCCTTATCGGTTTTAAGTCTGTTCTCATCGCACAGGGACAGGATACAGCAGGACTCTCAATGACCCTGATCTCCAGAAACAGTTTGTGTCCACAAACTCTTGTACCGATTCTTTACGAAACAGAGGATTTATCAAGGAAGGCTGTGGCTGCAAAAGGCTGCATTTATATTCATGTGATCGATTTTGCACTATGTTTGGGATTATGTCTGTGTGTTACTATCACACAGACATCATTGGGCGTTGTCACCGTCCCAAGCCAAGAGGCCATCTGCCTGTGCATGACAAGCAGCAGACGTGGTTGTCTGGACCAGTGGCCCCACCATTCCTCCAACTGGTTATGGCTCTGACCATCTCCTCCTTTGCTCCCAGAACTATGGAGTAGGCTCCTCTCTGCACTGACCCACTGTGTAGACAGCACGGCCACCACCAAGCAGTGGGCTGAGTGAATCCTGGTGCCGTGGACACACCCCAAGAAGACCTTTGCTACCCTGGACACGATCTATTTACAACAGTCCTCTGCAGCCCACTGGGGAGAAATCCCACAGAGTAGTTGGTCTCTGGTGCCCACAGAGAGGGGCATGGAGTAACCAGTAGGAAATGAGACTCTCAGGACAGGTGTGAGTGCTCCAGCTAGGTCTGCCCACCTGGACCGGTAAGACTCCAGGCAGGGGCAAGACCATGAGCATGGAGACAAAGAAGAGTGATGCGAGCTTTCTAGAAAGCAGATCTGACTAGTGCAGTGCGAGCTGCCCTGGGATACATCTGTAGGCTCCTGGAGCATCTAAGGAGGCCATTCTCAATTCTCTATCTGTGACAATCATGGGATTTCACATCTCCCTTCCTTTGGGAAATTTGAGTGGTCAGGGGCCTTTTGTACCAACATCTTCTGCTTTTGCTTAGAGCATGAGCAAGAGCTTGGGGGTCCACTGTCCACAAAGCTCCCTACTAGCCCAGGTGCCAGTCACTTCTGGTCCCTGATGCATGTTGTGCCTGCAGGGTTGAGGTCCCTGCCCCCAGCTCCTCATGCCTCTCCCCAGCCTGCCACACCCTGCTTCAGGGAGGGGTGGTTGTATGCAAGAGGGAGAAGATCCCCTTCCTAATCTGCAGATGTGGGACGAAGATGCCAATTGTTTTAGTTACTTTTCTCTCGTTGTTGGGACAGAATACTCGACACCCAAAGTTAGGGGAAGAAAGGTTTATTAGCTCACAGTCTGCAGAGGTTTCAGTCTATAGTCCGCTGGGTCCCAGGCGGGGCGGCGTGCAGACCGGCAGCCCGCCGGCCCCAAAGTAAAGTGAGGAATTGCAAGGAATGTATGCAAATAAGCAATGCAAACAAGCAGCTAGTTAGCTTCTTCCTGTATCCTTTATCTAGGCTACCTGCCCCCAGGGCGGCCCGCACTCCCGCCCCCAATCTCAGTCTCACATCCTTGATCCCAGCAGAACAATGCCAAACCGATCAATGGATCGATTTAGTAATCACACACTCTAGATCCAGCTATCTCTTACCACATGAGGCTTTGGGGGGACATCTAGACACAAACCATAACACCAATTCTCCGTCTACCCTCCCTGAGAGGCTGCTGGGCAAGCAGCCCCCAGCTCTCGGAGCCTGTGCTTCATTTTCTAGCCTGTCAGTGAGTAGCCGTGCAGTAGCTGCATCAGTGCCCCTGGGCAGAAGCTAGCAGATTGGGTGCATGTGGGAGAAGACATGAGCTCAGCCCATACAGCCTGTAGTCCGGGGAGGTGGAGGCAGGACCTCAGGGCAGCTGCTTTGTGCCATCAATGAAAATGCTAAGAGCTGATCTGGGAGTAGTGCCGCCTGTGCCATGTTCTTGGTTGGCACATGACGTTGGCATGCTCACTCCCATTTGCGGATTAGGAAGCAGAGAGTAGGAGATGCAGAGTTGCTTCCCAAGGTCCCGCAGCCAGAGGAAGGCACAGGTGCGCCAGAGCTGTGACAGCGGGCGTCCCTGAACCCACGATCAAAGCAGTAAGCTCCGGTCTGATCAACCAAGGATTTTGAGTACAAAGTATCTCCTGGCTCCGTGTGTCCTGAGGTTAGATGGACCCTTAGTCACAGACCACAATTTGAGATGGTTTCCAAAGGCCCGATCTGCAGGACTTACCCCAGAAGGGAAGTGAGACCATCCCTACCCAGACTTCTTCTCATTTATGGGCACTCAGATGATTTAGGGAGAAACCATTTGAAAATTAATTACACAGAGAATTGCCTAACACTTAACTCATTTCATAAAATGTAAACGTGATTGTCAGTCTGACACACAGTCTGCGTCCTTCAGAAAGCAGCCTTGACCTCCCTCAGATCCAAGCACATCTGTACTTTTCCTTTCACCTGGTTATTTGTTTGTTGATTATTAATCTAGAGGAATTGGCCCACACACATTCAGGCCACACCAAGGAGTTATGCACCTATTGAAATGTGTGCTTATGTTGTAACAAAGTGGTTGCGTTTTGTCTTTCTTCTCCGAGCCCACAGTCAGGCAGATTTACATGTTGAGTTCCAGGCATCTTTGGAATTTATCTCATGTGTCAGGAAATTACAGGAGATGATGGCTGATTCCACTGACCTGTAATGGATCTTAGTCCCTCATTTAAGGATTTCCTTACACTACTTGATGGAGGAGAAAAGCCAACTTTAAGTAGCTTTATGTGTGTAGTTTGATTTCTGAAAAGATTGCTAATCCTAGTGGGAATTTATGTAAAAGCATTCAGCCCCTGCAGAATAGTCAAGGTTTCCATATTTATCAAATGTAGCTCTTCTGGTGTGAATAATGCATTCTGGGGCAGGCTCGGTAAATTGCCTTAGTTAATGAATTTCAAAGGTAGAGATGGTCGTTGAAGCATCTTATTTGGTAGGCTTGCCATTTGAGTCTTGTTATTTATTCAGCTTTTAAATTGTTGCAGTTGTTGGAGAGATCGCTAACATTTTGTACAGAGGCATCATAGGGAAAGCAAGACAAATGTCATTTGTTTATTTGCTTCACGATCCTTGGGATGTGCTCTGCTTTAGACGTGCAGAGGCCCCGAAGTGTGTACATGCTTCAGACGGTGAAACTGGAGGGACAGACCAGGTAGACGTTGACTAGGGGAAGCAGCAGAGAGGGGAAATGAGTGACATTTATTCTGTTTCTTGCCTTTTCCCCCATCTATCCATCCTTCCCACAGCCCTAAATTCTAACCGATAATAACACACTTGAGAAGAAGCATACTGGCATTTAATCTTGCAACTTCTTAAAAGTTAGACTAGTGACGTGTCATCTCCCAAGTTAGCAGTAGAGAAAAAGATTTTATTAAGAAGCAGATGAAGAAATGAAAATCAAACTTCCTGGAAAGTAATTATATCGGTTTATAATAAGCCATAAGAAATTTGAAAGGAAGAAAAAAAGGCAGCAAAAGAGAATATTGAGGATATTAAATTAAGTAATTTTAATGTCACCGTTTGATATCCAGGAACACGAGCAATTTGTAGTTCTTGAAACTGTCAAGTTGAAGCAGTCATCTTTCTGTCGTGGGAAGAGTGGCATTGATGGGGGCTTCTGCATCTTGGTGTATAGGAAGAAGGAACTCAAATTGCAATCTGAAGATGCAGGTTCCTGTGGGGGTCAAGCAGAGCAGTCAGAGCTCAGGGCACTGCATTCCTGGCTCCAGGTGAGGTCTCCCAGGCAGGTGCCTGCACCTCTCTGTGCCCTGCCAGGGTCCAGCAGCTCATATGAGGAAGATGTGGATGGTGCCCTCATCCCAGCCATGGGGAGTCAGGGCCTAGTATGTAGAGGTGTCACTGAGAACAGGTAGAGCCGCTGAAGGTTTGTCTTTCTTTACTGCACAGCTCAGTACTCTGCATGTGTACTCTCATGGAATGCTGCAGTGTGGGCTGAAAGACCGAGGGTAGCCGTGGAGGTGACCTGGCTGCCCTGATGAGATTTACCCTGTCTGTGCTTGCAGTATGGGGTCATGAAGCCACATGAGCAGAGTACCCTTCTTCTGTCTGGGCTCTGCACTGTCCTCTGGGCCCAAGGTGACCGTGGTGGTAAAAACAGTGGACCCAGGCCCTGTTCTTCAAGAGTAGATGTGAAGGAGGTATCAGCAAAGTCAATGGCAGTTACAACCCAGGAGGAGAGTGTGATGGGGACATGTCACCCATAGAACAGGCACCCAAGCCCAATGTGGGCAGTGTTCCCAAGAACTCCACAAGGCAGAGCAGGGTCAGCTGAAGCCAGGGGAGGGGAGCATTTTAAACATGGTGCAGCAGGGTGGCGGGCCAAGGTCAGAGGTCTGTGGCAGCCCAGGAAGCTGAGCAAGGCCCTGTGGGCCATCCTTGACCATGACCAAGGCCACTGTGTATCACCCTTCATCTGAACAAGGGCAACAGCTCAGGAGTTTGAGGTGGGCGGGGGCCCCATCTCCAGGGCTTCGTGAGTAGAATAGGAGCCGTGGACTTCATGGCAAGGGCAGTTGAGAACAATTTAAATGAAAATAAAACAGCTTTATTGAAATATAATTTACATACTCTGAAATTCACCGTTTTAATGCAGCTTCACTGGTTTTTAGTATACCGCAGTGAAGCTATCACAGCTATCTAATTTTAGGACACTTTCCTCACCCCAGAAAGTCCTACATAATTTTTTCTCATATGTTGATTTGTGTAACCACACAGTCAAGTCCCTGACTGGTCCATCGCCTTAGGCAGGTGCTTTTTAAGAAGTCAACATTTAATGAGCTGTAATGTAAAGAAGGCCAAGCAGAAAAGTGCTTACATGCAGCAATTTGGTAATTTTCCATGTAAGATTTTAATAGACGCTGCAAGAGGCGGCTGAAGCTTAAGTCCAGAACAAACTTGTAGACTCCTTTCTAAAGTTACAGGATTAGCCATGGGCCACAGGAGGTACCCCACCATGGGGCCCTCTGTGCCTCGCCAGGTGCTCTGGCTTTCCTGGCTTCTGCCCAAAGAATGCTGATGCCACCTCAAACACTGAAGGAACCAAAATGCCCCTCAACATTTCCAAAACTGCCCATCGGTGGTCATGCCACCCACACGAGAGGACTGCGTGACTGTGCGGCCCTCACCTGCAGGACGGGCCCGTTGTGGGAGGGGCTGAACATGGATGGATGGATAGAAGGAGGGAAAGATGAGTGACTGGATGAATGGATGAGTCGATGGGAGGGAGGAAGAAAGAGAAGGAAAGGGAGGGAGGCTGGGTGGATGACTTTTTTATCACTGTCCCAACAAAACCCTCAGGAGCCTGCTGCTTGACATATGTACTGAGTGCGTCATCTCCACCCTTCTGGTACAGACGGGTCTCTGTTCCTAAGTAGAATGTGTTAGTAACATGGTAGGTGACATCATAGCTTGACTGTTGTCGACATTAAACTATTGAAAAATCGGAGGTTTTACTGTAGGTTGGTGGTTCCCGGCCAGGGTTTGGCAAGCCCTAGGAACATTTCCAACTGTCCCAGTTTGGCGGCGGGTGCTATTGGCATTAGTGGCTAGAAGGCAGGGCTTGATGCGCAGCACGGTCCCTGCATCACAGAGTGACCCCCTCCCCCGCACACTGCCAAAACTGCTGGGCTTGAGAAATCTTGCCAAAGGTGGTGAACGCTGTTATTGTTTTTAAAGCTGCTGTGATGTAAATTAAATGATCCTTGGACGACTAAAGATAGCCCCGACCCAAATGGACGTGGAAAGAGCCTTGGGCAGGGCAGCACCAAAGGGCACCCTGTGAGGATGTTTCTTCCCTTGTCTTTGGAGCAGCAAGTGTGTCTTGCACGTTGGATGTGTCATTAGTGTGATTATGTACACTGAGGTGAAGACGCAGTTGTTCTATAAATGTAGCAGCTGCTCCTGGGAACAATAGGAGGATTTGTGCTGCGGGTGAGCAAGTTAACACACAGAGGATGAGAAGCCTGGACGCACAATGGGGTCGTGAATGGAAACTTTTTGCTCAAAGAAGAAACAGTATTTTAATGGGTCAGAAAATGACTGATTGGTGAGAGGCGCTTTATACCAGAGTTCATTTAGCATGTGAATTTTCTTTAAAAGAGAGCAAACCTGTGTTTATAGCATCCACCCAAAGCAGAGCAGACAGGACAATTAGGACCTACATGGAGTCTGCAGAGCAGCCGTAGTGTCGCCATGACCACACAGGCCCCTCCAGAGACAGGACCGTCATTGCCGTCTGCTCCGTGGTTATTAGAGTCTGCTCCTCTGCTTACCTGTGTGGAGAACATCGCCAGCCAGTTTATCTGCCCCACAGAGCATTGAGTCTCCCTATGCCAGGTGTGGAGCAAAGTGGTGGCTTGTCTCTACTCCTTCACGTAACTGATCAGGGTGACGCTTGGATACAGAGAGCCAGAGATGTGAGCAGGATACAGTACCACCCTGAGAATCAGCACACAGAGCAGCCCGACTTTGGTGGAGGCTATGATGTGAGATAGTGGCAGTGGTTGTGAGGACGATGGTGGTGGGGACGGTGCTGGGAACAGCGATGGAGTGGTGCTGGCAACAACTGGATTTGTATAATTGGATGGTGGTGATGGAAAGGACTGTGCCAGTGGCAACATTGGGAACCATGGTGATGGTGATCATGGTGAAAATGATGACAGGGCCGGTGATGATGGGAGTGATAGTGTACCCCGGATGGAGAAGAGAGGATGATAATGGTGGTGGTCATGATAAAGGTGGCAGTGATGGGAGGGTGGTGGTGGCGGCCATGCATATAGGCTTAGCACGGTTAGTGGAGTGAGCCACTGGCCCCACGAAATCCTTCGCTCACCCTCCAACCCACACCCTGACCCTCATCTCCTCCTGCTCCTCCACTTCTTCCTATATCACAGTCCCAGTCATCCCGACTTCTTTTCATCCTAGAACTCAGCGAGTCTGGCCAGCCTCTGTGTCCTTGTCTTGTCTGTCGTCTGTGGCAGCTTCTCACCCAGACCTCCCTCTGACTATCACCTTTTGATCAGTAACTCACCCTGCGCCCTGGAGAGACCCCTTGCACTTTCATCCCAGTCTCTGTCTGCATGGGCTGGTGTTGCCTGGTGGGCTGGTTTAGCTTCTCTCCAGCTTGTTTGGCCATCACCTTCTCTAGAAGGTCTCCTGTGAGGGCAGGTAGTTGCACTAGATGTCACTGAATCCCAGGTCTCACCTTGTGGTAGTCACCAGGAAGTTGTCAGCATGAATCCCTGACCCAAGATTTACGCATACCTGTGGGATGGGGTCAGTGCTTGGGTAGCTGTTAGGTTCCAGCCAGGAACAGACAGGATAGAGTGATAATCTCAGGACCTTACACCAGAACCCACATGAAGGGTCACAACCATGGTCTTCACAAGCCACACACTGGGATCACCCAGGTGCTTGGGCCTCCAGGACCTTAGCAGTAGCTTTCTGTCACCTCCTTAGAGGATGCCCACATTGGCCACGCCCAAGAACCAGTGTGCGAGAGAGCATCCCACAGTGAAAGCCTCCCATAGGGAAAGTGGCAGGGGGACAGACAGCAGGACAGACATCGGGAGAATGGCACAGACATGGGCGAGGAGTGGTGTCCCAGGGAGAGGGGGATGCCCATCTTCACCTGATGGAAAACAAGCCAGTATTTCATGTCCTCAGGTGTCTTCCTGTGGTTGATGCTAAAGAACCACGAAGAACCAAGGTCTTTGAGACAGAAATGGCTTTGTTCTTGGTTTTGCCTGTGTAGACATTCAGAGATGGAGGTAAGGACTCAACAGAAATCATCTCCGTCCAGGATGGAAGGGAGACACAACCTCAGGGACCTGCAGAAGGTCACAGTATGGAGACTGAGTCCTCGTGCTGTTCCTGATACCATTTTCAAGGAGTCACCCCAAGCCAATCGCAGGACTACAGGGACCTCACCCCTGGCTTCACTACCCCTGCAAAGTGGTGAGGGTGCCAGGCGGACCAAGAGCCAGGAAACCAGCCGTGTGGCAAGCAGAGGCTAACACACACTTTCCAGCTGTGGCCAGTCTTCCTTAGGAGGTAGGAGAGTTTCAGTGATGAATGTGCACAGAGGCAAAACTCACAGAGACAGGTGTTGGAAGGTTTCATCCTCGGCTAGCATGTAATAAGCCCTGAATAGCCAGGTCCTCGTTGAGCATATGTCATTGCTCGTTGCCCCCTCATATCTGTCACCCATGCAGGGAAAGTGATCGATTCCAGCAGCCCTTCCTGACATCGATATTTTGTGGGACCAAAAGGGTGCTCTATCCCTTAAGAAATCCAGGCATACCTGGGTGATCTGAGGGTCAGATCTGTTTCCCCCAGCAGGGGCCAGGACCCAGGTAGTCCTGGGATGGCTGGCCTTGGACAACGACTGAGAGTGAGCTCCCAGGTTCGCCCACCTGTAGGGACGCAGTGGGGGGTCCCAGAGCCTTGGGCTCCTCTGCTGTTGGACAGGGGCCATGTTTGGGGCCAGCGGTTCTAGGCTAGGAAGAGATCTGCTGAGACTGCAGAGGGCGGGCTGCCCACTCAGGTCTGAATGGAGGTGTCCTCAGACGACCAGGTAGCACCTGTAGGAGGGAGGGAGGGAGTGTTTTCAGCAGCCATCCTGGAGGCCCTGCCGCAGACAGGGCTTGACTGCAGTGTGGCAGCAGGCCCCAGGCGCTGGGGTCACGGAGGTTACTGATGGGACTGGCTGGTTCAATAGGAAGCAGCAGCTGTTTCGCCGCTGCTGTGAATGACACCACTGTGCTTCCTGCCCCCGCGCCAGCTCACGCTCTGCTTCAGCAGCCCCGGCGCCTGCCACGGTGGACCCCGCCACCCAGGATAGCCCAGCCCTGCAGTGTCTGAGGACCCACCGTGAGACTCTCCTGAGGACCGGGGTCTGGCTGCACGGTAGACACACTTAAATTCGAACTCTAAAACACGAGTAGGTATCACTTCCCTATTTCCAGTGTTGCAATTATTTTAAATTATTTCAAAGGGAATACTGGAAACCTAGGAAGCAAAATCTTTTAGTCTGGGGTTTCAGGAACAGCAGCAAGAAAGACAGCCAGGCATGCAGCTGCTTTTCCCACAATTGAAAGGGGTCTCGGGAAAGAGCCACAGGGCCCTGCCTCTTAATTGTCAGCCAGGCAGGGTAGTGAACTCCACCGCCTCCCCAAGCAGCAACATGTCGACTGTCAGAGCCTGACACGCTGGCGGTGGCAAGGCAGAGTCTGAGAGGAGGTGTCTTTCAGAAGCTGTGGACTGGGCAGAGGATTGCGGGCTCCTGGGTCCAAGCGCAAAAACCTCTGCAATGCTGAGGGACCGGGAAGGAGGGAGGGATGGTGGTGGGAAGGGGCTTGATGACTTTTTTCCTAAACTGCTACTCTCTGGAATTGGTGTCTTCTCCTCCTCTGTTATTTCTGCATTTGTGAAGCTGTTCACTTAACCTGTGCACTGACCTGGAATCTTCCCCGCCAGAGCTGCATGCTGTTTGCCAGGGAATCGTATTGAACGAGCTCACATACCCTTTATACTTGGCTAGCCAGTGACGAGAGGTATTGTTCAGCACTTTGCTGCCCAAAGCGCTAGGTGCTGTGAGTTCCCCGGGGCAAGGAGTCAGCATGGACCCAGTGGCCAAGCCCCTGAAAAATTAAGATACCCACTAAAAGTTGAGTTGGCAAGAGGATCGCCGCTTTGCATACTCTCTGCTTAGGTTCCAGTGTGGCACTAGCCTCCACATAAAATCATTGAGCGACAGTGAGGCTTTCTGGCGGAAATTGTCAAGGACGGCGTTAGTCGGATTAATGAATAAATCCGAAATTAACCCGGGGCTGGGATCCCACAGCGCTGCAGAGCTGGCAGATGAGAGGCTTGATAAGAAGGGTGTTTGTACCTTCCTCTCACAGTCTTTCCAAAATCTCGCTGTGGATTAGAACTTTCTGCCTTGTTTCATTTCCCCAGAGTCCTCCTAAAGGCAAGGGAGCTGCCTTTCCTTCTTCCCTGGGGAAAGATCCTTCAGCACCGTGGTTGTGAGTCTTCAAAGGTGGTGTAATTTATACTCACACACTTCCTAATCTGACTAAAATGTGTTCCTGCCCTTCTGATAAATCACAGGGCCTAGCATCCCTGAATCTGCTGCTGCTTACATGTTCTGAAGCTAACAAAATCGCTCTAACATACCTTCCTAGGTAGGCATGCACTGCTAAGCCTTGTGCCCTGCAGACTCCGAGGCTGAGTCTCTCCCCAAGCCCCTGCCCTGGGACCCCCGCTGCCAGACCTCCCCCCTCACTGGCCCACATGGGGACAGCGGTTCCATCCTCTGTCCCTCCCTGCCACTGGCTGACTTGTTCAGGTGGAGGCAGGTGTCATCTTCGCTAGAAATAGTCCCTGCTCTGGTGAGGTTCCAGATTGTCCACAGTAGCATGTGCAGAGGAGGAGGGAAGAGGACATTCGGCACTGCTGGATGAAGCATCCAGTCCCTGCAGGAGGCTCCAAGGAAGGAAATCAGAAAGAATGTCGTAGATGGGGAGAGGCGCCCATGTAGTAGCACAGGACCCTTCTAGGGAAGTGAACTCTGAACACCAAAGGACCAAAGTTCAACCCAGGGAGAGCTGTTGAGAGTGTGCCCTGCTCAAAACCCTGCACATGGGCTCTCGGCTGGCCTCCATGCACACTTGGGATCCTTAGTCTCCCCGGAACACGGCTCATAGTATCCTCCCTGTGCATCCCGATCAGGATGAGTGAGGACACGGGCTTAAAGGTGCCCACTGGGGTCCACTGAGGACTGAGGATGTGAGTCAGAGCACACAACTGTGGAAGAAGCATGATATGGGTCCTGTGAGGCCAGCCCAGAGGATCCCCCAGGACCACTGCATGGAGAACCACAGGTGGATGCTTCCAGGGCCGGAGGACTGGGGAGGTCAAGGGGCAAGAATCCAGGAGAAGCCTGTTTGAAGTGTGGCCATCTGAGAGTCCTGGAGGCCCCACAAGGGAATGACGAGGATTTGGTCTTGGACCCGGTGACTATGCCATGGCTAAGGGCCCTCAGCAAGCATTTCCATACCAACACCAGCCCTGTCCCAGAGCTTGTGGTCAAGATAGCTCAGAATGAGTGAGATCAGGCATTTTTCGTCTCATAGAACTATTGCCTAGCAAGGTCCAGGCAGGTTCCCCAAGAGGAGATGAGTGTCTTAGTTACTTTTCTCTCGTTGTTGGGACAGAATACTCGACACCCAAAGTTAGGGGAAGAAAGGTTTATTAGCTCACAGTCTGCAGAGGTTTCAGTCTATAGTCCACTGGGTCCGAGGCAGGGCGGCATGGCAGAAGCAGGGTGGGCCGGCAGCCTACCAACTGGCAGCAAAGTAAAGTGAGGAAATGCAAGGAATGTATGCAAATAAGCAATGCAAACAAGCAGCTAGTTAGCTTCTTCCTGTATCTTTTATCTAGGCTACCTGCCCTTAGGGCGGGTAGCACTCCCACCCTTAATTTTAGTTTCACATCCTTGATCCCAGCAGAACCATGCCAAACCGATCAATAGATCGATTTAGTAATCACACACTCTAGATCCAGCTATCTCTTACCACATGAGGCTTTGGGGGGACATCTAGACACAAACCATAACAATGAGGCTTCACTTTGCCCAAATAGGTTCTTGACTCTTGTCCAGAAGAAACATTTCAGACTGGCCCAGTGAGAGGGTTGGACTGATTTATTAGGCAGAGTTGGGGAGAGAAAATAGGATGGGTCTTCAACTTGAGGAGTTCTAACGACGATCAGACTGGCCCGTTAACATGAGTGAGACCAGTTTTACGGATTTGCTGGGGTGAGTGTGGGTCCGGTTGACCACTGTGTCCGTTCTGGCTCTGAGAGAAGCCCTCATCACTGAAGCAGGCCCCTGTGAGGTGACCACTGCTGTTTGGGGGCAGTCTCGGTCTGGGAGAGGCTCTGCTGGAATCCAAGGTGATTGCAGGCTGAGGGCAGTGATGGCAAACCTTTCAAAGTCTTCAGTGACACAGCCTGCTGTGGCATTTGTGCCGTGGGTTCACCGCTACTGGTTTACAGCAGTGACTGGAGACTTAGACACTCACTGGTAGTTGAATTTCCCTGTTTCTCTTATCTTGGTGTCCTCAGTCTTGAAGGGTGATTAGAGAGGTCATGTAAATTAGGGCTAATCAACTGTATTGCCAACTTTTAGGCAGACACTCCCTAATTGATTAACCTGCCTGTATGCAGAGTTGAGCAGGGCTCTGACAGGAGGTTTTCAGGTAAAAAAGACAGCCACAAAATGATGGCCAGGCTTTGTTCTGCGTTTAGTAGCCAATTAGGCATCTGTAGATCCAAGTAAAGAGTCACACGGTTTGGGGGAGTTTTTCATTTGTTTGTTTTTGTTTTTTAGCAAAAACAGCTTGAAAGCCCTTATGCAAATCATGCGTTTTTGGTTTTTTGAGACGGGGTCTCACTAGGTAGTTTAGGCTGGCTTTAAACTCATTTTACAGCCCAGGCCAACCTCGAACTCTGCAGTGATCCTCCTGCCTCATCCTCCAGAATGCTGGGACTACAGGCGTGTGCCTCCACACCTGGTGACAAATCAAGCTTTTAATGAGTAACAGGTTAAGGGTCCAGGACTCTGCTTGTCCTCTGTCCCTGTGATAGTCTCTCACTATGTCAAAAACTGTTGGTTCAGAATACACCACTTTCTAGAAAACTCAGTATGTCAGGGCCCTAATTGGTATTAGATAGAAAATGGGGTGAGCCCTGCTGCAGACAGACATGAAGGAGCAATTTAAATGAGTGCCAGAATATTGTATTTGTGTAGAAAATCCCACTGGGTTACTTTCCTGTATAACTACTATGAGTATAATCCTCCTAACCTGTATTGGAATCCAGACTGAATAAGACGAGTGTGCGGGGCATGTTCTAAGCTATTTTCAGGTAGCAGGAGATAAGAAGTTCACGTGGCCTCTCTGATTCAGTTGAGAAGCACCAATCCAGTATCGGGCCGAGGAGCAGAATGTCCTCATCCGTGATTACCTCCGGGGCCCAGCCCGGTGATGGGCCAAGACATCGTTTTGCTTTTGCACACGGCATTGTGTCCCTGAATAGTGACTAGTACAAGGGAAGGTTAATTGATTTGGGAGGCGTTGTGCACAAAGGGTCTCCTGGGTCCCGGGAGCTGAGGCTAGTCCAGCCAACCAGACTGTAAGGTCTCTGGGATCGGCTTTATTAACCGCCCAGTAACTTGGCTGTGCCTGCTGTCTTTGGGCTGAGAAGCAATGCAGTCTTCACAGGAACAGAGTCCACTCCTGAGCAAGTGCGGACACTGGTGCCAAGGTGCACCGTGGCCTCGGAGCTGTTACCAAACTAATTTTCACCGAGAACAAAGAAGTCGACTTCTAAACCGAGAGCCCAGTGAGAAGAATGGTGCTTTTATTCAGGGCATCCATTTTACATTTTCCCTGTTTAATAAGCTAAAAGTCTGAAAATGTTGAATTTGGATCCTTTATTAAGCAGGTTCACAGAGGGCACACCGGCCTGTCAAAGTGTGTGTGAGCTGTATATGTCTTTGCACCGAGAAGGGAGGTTTAAACACCCCAGGAGCGCGTCCTGGGGCACGCTGGAAGGGACAGCATTTTGTATATTTTTTGTCCCTCTGGGAATGAAGAAGGGATCTGTTTGAGAATTTGCTGGCGATTCTGTGTTTGATTATATAAAAATAGCAAATCTGCTGTTTTCCAGTTTTTTGCATAGCATCCAGGAAGAACAGGATTTCTATTGGAATTATGTATTTAAAAACATAACAACTTTCCAGGGAGGCATGATAAGGCTGGAGAGAGATGTGTACAAAAGAAAGGATTTTTAAACCTTTCCTGTGTTTCTTCTCTCTTCAAACACATGCAGTATTTCCTGGCAGAGCATACTTACTTATGTCCTTTTAATTATCTTAAAAATTATCATCCTTGGCATTGTGGGGCTCTGCCTGATGGGTGGCGTATGGCACCCTCCTATAAACCATGTGTGTGTACTGATTTCCCGCAGACGGCTAAACGCGTCTGAGGGGAATTGCATATCCACAGATGCTTGTCAGTAGTGAAGGTAAAATGCTGTGCTTGAATTCTGAATATTTATCTCCTGGTTGTGGTTTTTGTCCATCCTTGCAAATTTGGAACTTGACTTTTGTTTGTGAGCAAGTCTCCTGCTTGCAAGTGTTACTTTCAATTTTGACATCAGAGGATTGTTAAAAACTGTAAGCCAAAATAACAGATTCTCAAGTCTGGCGTATTACTTTGTAGGGTATAAAATAGGGCTTTTTTCTTGGACGTCTTTTGACTTTCCAGTGTATTCCACAGGCCAGCTTCCAGGTGGCTTTGCAATGAGTTCAGAAAGCATCTTGTTTGGGCTGGGAGATGATAGGATCACATCTGCCCTGTAGGTGGTTTTTACTCCCAAGAAGGCACCCAAATGCAGCTCACACATGGGCTGCACAGAACGCATCTTACCACCGGAGGACACACAGCTACAACTGTGCATTTACCCCTGCCTGCAGCTGCCTGTTGCCTCAGCCGCCACTGACGCACAAGGTTGGTGGGTATTTACAAAGAGCCAGGCAGAGCCCCTTTCTCCTCGGCCCCAACATCAGACTGGTTGATGCAAAGTTTTTTAAGCTTCTTTCCAGATGTTTGACAATATGTGAACACAGCTGGACTATCTTTATCGAGATAGCTGATTTTTCTATAGTCCTGTTAGATAATGTTTCCTCCTAATAGGGCTAAGAAGGGACAGAAGCAAGATGCTCCCGTAATAAGACAGCAAATAACCAGTGTCTCCTGTGAGGAAAAGAAGAAATACACAACAGGTGACTCGGTCACTGAAAAATTTGCTCCACCAATAGAGCATTGTGACATCCTCAAGATGATTATTGGTGCGTTAAGGGTTGACCCTTTCCTAGTAGATACGGCCTTCACTAGTAATTAATCAAGCTGGAGTTTCTTAATAGCTGCTGGGAGCACGTATTCAAGTTCAAAATTCCTATCCCTACTTCTTCCTCCCCCTACATTAAAGCAATGATTTTAATAATATTTGCTATTCTCTGTGTGCTTGCTATGTTTCAGGTTCTTCGGTAAACTATTGCAAACATGTAATTCTTGTAAACAAGTTCTGAGGAAGTTGCAATTGTCTCTGTTTCTCAAATGATAAAACTGGTCCCAGTGAGGAGACTTTCCTGCCTAAGGTCGCATAGCTCTTTCTTACAGATTCGCAACACCACTGCCGGTTTACCTAAGTCAAGCCGAAGCCAAATGGGTACAGACCAGTGAAGAACGTCCTGCACACCTTTATGTCCTTAGCCAACATTTATAAAGCACCTGATAAGTTCCGGGCTTCCATTTCGGTTGGTGGTTTTTGAACACACACGCTCTTGATTCTCAGTACTCTTAATTTCGGGAGGCCTTGGTCCGCGCAGTCTGTGGTCCCCTCCAGCACTGCCTGTCCCCACTGCTGTGTTTATGGTTCGCGTGGAGTCAGACAAGTTGTCCGTAAGATTGCCCTCACTCAGACACTGGTTTCAAGGTCAGGTGGTCCCCAAACAATTCTGTGAGACCCACAGGGCTCTCTAGAAGCCATTAGACTCCCGGTTACAGTTTACTGTGGGGAGAGGACATGAATCAGCCAAGAGAAGAAGTGTACACCACAGAGTCAGGGTGGCGTGAAGGTTGCTCCCAGTGTCCTTCCTCACGGAAACCAGATACGGTACCCTCCCATCATGTGGAAGTGTGACAGTGCATGAGGGACAAAAAAGGGACACTCACAGCAGCCTCGGCAAAGGGAGTTCTTCAAGCAGGCGTGATTTAAGGCCCGTACCACTGGCCTCAACCGGCACCTACATCCCCACCTAAGATCACACTCTTAGGGTCTGGCTGGCCCAAGGCCCCTGGAAGGAACCAAGACCACGATGTGGCAGGATGTTCCAGGGGCGCAGAGGTGACCTGTCAGGCACCAAAGGCAAAGGCCAGACCACTCTTTGGGTAAAGGTAAATTCTTGACCTCACAGCTTCACTGTCAGGATTTTCTGAATATATTTGTGCTCTGACTTTCACCCCTTCCTGGAAAGCATTATTATTAATTCGTTTTGTTATAGTTGTTCTATTAACTCTGCAACATCTGCTGGTGAATTTTTTCAGCAAACAATACTGTTAGCTTATATTTTTCCAGTAAGCAGAATTTCACACACGTCTGTTTGGAGTCAAATATGAATTATCTATTCCCCTTTTGTTAAAAAGTAGGCTTAACTAGTCCACCCCCAAATTGGCCTATGTGGTAAAACCTGTTTTTACTCAAGGCTCTTTCAATTAAAAAATACGATAGAAGGTGGTGAGCTTACAGCCAGTGGCGGGGTGGGAAGGGCTGGCAATAGGCCTTGCCTTGTGGGAGAAGGAAGGAGAGTCCTGATTCCTGGGATGGGGGAGGAGTAGGGAGCCCAGCTCCTGGGATGGGGATGTGCTCCTCGTGATTTCTGGAATGGGGGACAGGAGGAGGGAGTCCTCGCCGGCTGCAGGGAGGTGGTAAGAACCCTGCTCTGCACAGCTGGCCGTGGCCTCCTGGGAGGGTTGTGGCCAGAAAGGTTGTGAGCCTCCTAGGAAGAGCTACACATCACCATTTTATGTCAGCCTGCACACTGTTATTATTTCCAAAAATAACCCATTTTAGGAGTTCACATTTTAACCAATAAGCACCATAACTTAACTCATTATCAGAGAGTTGAATTTCTGGCTCATTTAGCAGATTGCTTGTAGTTCTCGGTTCTGTGATTTTGTAATAAAGTACATCATGGGGGGAAAATGTCCACTGTGTCTACATGCTTGTTCAAGCAACTTGAATCAGACAGTGAGCACAGAATGGCCACTGCACACACACATCTCTGTGTCAGGTCAGGGGAGAGAAAGGGGTAACTTCAGGGACCAGACGTTGGTGCTTAACCATGTGCTAGTGTCTTTTCTCCCTTTCTGTTTCACTGCACCCCAATTCATGTTTTTATAGAGCTTCTCCCTGGATCTGTTGTAGAAATCACCCCGGGGTGTGGGGCGGCTCAGGTTCCCCATGAGAACCCAGGCTGTTTTCCTGAGGGCCACTGGGGTTGTTTCCAGCTCCCTCCGCTTCTCCCGGGGCATTAGGAAATTTCTGCTTGTAGAGGTGCTCTTGGGCAATGGAATAGTACATTGTTATTGGCATTCCTGGATACAAAAGCAGCACAGTGCCTCCAGGGTGGCAAATGTCATTGATTCATGCAGGTTGGGAGAAAGGCCAAGATATTTTTTAGATTATTAAGAAGGTTCCTCTTACCGCAGGAGGGGAGGGAATTGTGTTTTATAGTCTCATGCCCTGGGTGACTTCAGGTTAGCAATCAAACCCTCTGTTTAAAACGTAATTACGATTGCTTCTAACATTCTCTTTTCTTGAAATACTCTCTCTTTTTTCTTTTTTCCCTTCTTCCTTTTTTGATACTGCCAAGGGCATTTTTATATGTTCTATTAAAGAAATTCCTGTCGTGGCAGATGCTGGCAGCAAATGCTCTGAAGCCTTCTGTTGTTTCTGCCACGGCAGAGATTTTATAGCATTATTGAACACTTTGGAACACTGTATCAAAGCACAAGCTGCAAAGTTGGGCAGTTAACTTAGGGTTCTTAGAAACCTGCTTCCTAATAAAACTTACTTCCAGTATCTCTTATAATGTTATAAGACTCAAAGCATTATAGAGCAAGAACATCTTCCTCTTCAGTTTCACTTGCAATGCCTTTTAGTCATAGCAATCACCATGTAATTAATAATGTGCTGTAGTAAGAAGCTAACTTTATGTAAACTAACTCTGAAATCTGCTGAAGCACCCGTGATGTGTGTGCTACATTTTTTCCTGATTACTTTGAGTACAGTACTAAAAAGATGTGGTGCATCTGTTGACTTAGTATCTACAGGGAAAACACATTTACCACAGGGATGGGATTTAAAAGTCTCTCCGCAGCTCCTGGCCTCAGCCAAGTGCCCAGACTTGAAGTTCTGAGCCCAAAAAGACCTTTTCAGAAATGCAAGTATTTAAACTGGAGGCTTCAAAGGCTCCCGCCAGGCTCCCTCCTTCACTGTCTTCCGCAGAGAAACTATCTGGCTCCATCACTCTGTCTCTCTGTCCCCTGTCCACACACACACACACACACACACACACACACACACACACACACCACTAAGCTTCACACCGCCTGGTAAATCTTGCCACTGCTTTTGTGGCGGTCTGTATTTGCCTCTGCAATTCCTATTTTGTCATAGCCTACAGATGAACACCATCAGTGAGATAAATATGCGATGTGTTGCTGTGCTGATCTCTTGAGCAGTCTTCCTCTTTGGCATTATGGTTTTGCAGAGGCCTGCGAGTGCTGTGGCCAGAGTCCCCAGGAGCATTCAGCGTGGGCGGGTAATGCTGGGCAGGGAGGACACTTGCAGCTCTTCTTTGTTGGATGTTAATCAGAGTAAAGACCAGTCATAATTTCCATATTCAATTTCATACAGATTCATATTTCACCACTGTATCAGAATTTCTTTGAATTCTTATTCTATAAATATTTTGTTAATTTTAATCCTGAAAATGCTCTGGAATAAGCCCCAGGGAATTGGGAAGGTCTAGGTGCTGGGTGCACGAAGATAAAAGTCCAAGCTCACATTCCCAGGGTGCCCTGGACTGCCAGGCTGCCAGGGAAAGGTGTGCGTGTGTGTGTGTGTGTGTGTGTATCCCCTGAACATATAGGTATATCTTTTTTCTAAATTACACAATACATGCATGTTTATTTATATTCATATGTAGAAACTGAATCTTTACAACATTGCTGTGAGGGAGATCCCGTAGACACTTCCTTTTATGGCTAGAGAAACTGAGGCCTAGCTAACTACAGTAACTCAATCAGGGAGCATAGCAGTGATGGGAGGTCAGCCATCACCTGCCTGGCTTTGGACCTGCTCAGCAATACGCTTCAGGGCCTCGGAGTAACCAGAAAGCTGCAAAACCAAACATTAGGCAGGTGAGACTGGCCAGTGGTTTTCAGTATTGCATTTGGAAATTTTCTCAACAAAACAGTGTTCCAGAATGCAGCTGGAGGCAGGGTATTGGCTGCTGCATGGTCAGAACTGGTGATACGGGTACTGCTCCAAGTCCAGAAAGGTCACGCCTGCTGCTTCTGCAGGAAGAGTTTAAGGCAGGAGTCTAGAGTCAGGTGTCAGGAGTCCTGAGAGGTCGAGGGAGACAGAGTTCAGCTGGAGAAGACAGAAGCAGGCAGATGCCTCTCCTCTGTGCTGCAGGGAGTGGGCTTAGGAGCTGGGACTGCACAGGGAGCAGCCGACATACAGGTACTTCAAGAAATGAGAAAGAGGGAGAGGGGGATGCCTGCTATGCCTCCCACACCTCAGCCTACTGACTGCATTGTGGTCCAGGAGGCGTGCATGGAGGGACCAGCTCCTTGCACCAGGGCCCAGGGCAGGGAGGGAAAGATGTGACCCCAGACACATCAGCAAGTGCCTCGCCAGTAGGCAGTAAAAAATGGCAGCCCAGTTGTGTCAGATGGTTTCATGACTGACTGTGGGGACACAGGCCAGGTCCTACAGGGTGAGTTCACACTTGCTGGCTACCAGGAGGAATGGGCACTGGTCAGGGGCAGCTGGGCCATGGACAGGCGTCATCCAGGTGGCAAGCACCGTGCTGCGTGCAGAGAGCAGGGAAATGAAGAAGGGACACAGGCAGTCCAAGGGATGTGGCCCTTGAGGACCGAGCAGATGAGAGATGTTCCGCAGAGAGGCCTGAGGCTCAGGGCCGTGGGGAAGGCCTCCATGCAGCCAAGAGAGCTCGGGAGTCACCCGGACCTGAAACACAAGCCCACGCCTCCAGACGGAGCCCATCACCACCCTTCTGTTGTTTAAAAGGAAACACAAGCGTGCCTGAGATGTAAATAGAGCTGCTGTAAGAAGGAGCCTGAAGTGGTCTGTAACTGTAAGAGCAGTGACATTTCCTTCAGTGACTGGCAGAGATCAGTATGGTTCAGAGAACAAAACTATGCTTCTAAATCAGGAGTGTCAGGAGAGAGATACAGGTGGCCGGGCAGCCCCAGGAGCCCCGTCCCAGTAGGGTTACCGACTGGCGCCTGGTTTGGGAACAGCGGTGGACACGTGCAGCAGTGGGGTTGCTACTGCATTTTTGGCGTGATCTGTGTTTGGATATAAACTGGACCTAATTCCAGATGACTAATTCATAAGGGCCAAACGTGGCTGCCGCCCTCAGACTGTGTGTGTGACCAGATGTGACCAATTCATGCGTGTTACCAACCAGCAGAGCACGGACGGGCCTACAGCGGCGCAGGGTGGTTTACCAGTCATCTCCTCCCTGCCTGGCCCGTGCTGGGCACCATGTTCTGTGCTGGGGTAGAAAGTGAGACGGTGACTACATATCACAGTCCTGTACTGAGAGGTCAAGGCCCAGAACCTCGCAGACCCAGCGGCCGGAAATAGAAATCACTGTGATGTGGAAAACTAGTGGTAGAGATAAACTATTTTTCACTTACCATTTCTGCAGAGATAAAAGCATCCAGAGCAGACTTTCCTACCTGGCACTGCTGGCTCCCCGCTCTCCTTTCTGAAGACATGGGCTTCCTCGGGCCTGGAGCAGCTCCCTGACCGCTCCTGCTAGTGTGTGGTGTTGGCTTTGAATGTCTGAGAAAGTCTTTGCCACATTTGAAAGATACTTTTGCTGGCCCAGGATACCAGATTGAAGGGTTTTGTCTTCTTTCAGTGTTTAAAAATATGGCCTTACTGTCTTCTGCTTGGCATCATTCCTGACAGGAAGTCCCCCTCCTCCTTCTCTTTGCCCCTCTGTAGGTAAGATGTTCCCTGCCGTGGGCTGCTCCCCGGATTTCCTCATCACTCTTCCTGTGATCACAAGCTGCCTTGGTCTCATTTTCTTCTTGTTTGTTTAAAGTTCATTGAGTTTCTTGGCCCTTGAGTTTATAGTTTTTGTCAAATTTATAAAATTATGCTAATTATTCTTCACTAATTTTTGTCCCCACCCCCCACCATCCTCTTTGGGGACTCTGATTATACATATCAGACTACTTGAGATTGCCCCTCAGATCCCTATCTTTGTTATTTTTTAAGAGCTCTTGTTTTCTCTTATAATTTCTCTTATACATTCTTTCTCTTGTTATATCTTCAAGTTCATTTTTTTCCTTCTAAAGTTTCCTTCTGCTCTCCATCCCATTCATTGTATTTTTCATTTTAGACATTGCTGTTTTCCTCTGTGGAACTTCTATTTGAATTACTGTTGTGTCTTGACCTTTCATTCTTCCCTCTGTTTTCTTGAATTTGTGAAAGAGAGTTATAAAAACTTTGTATGTTCTTGTTTACTACTTTTCTCATTACAACCTTTTGATTTGTTTTTTTTCTTCTTCTTCTGGGTGGTTTTCCAGCTTCTTTGTAGGCTTTGTGTGTTTCTGACTGGGAGTTGGGTACTGTGAGCTTTGTTCTGATGAGCATGGGCATCCTGTGTCCCCGCAGATACTCTCAACCTTTGTTCTAAGCACAGCTAGGTTACCTGAGAACCGACAGATAGTTTGGGGTCTTGCCCTTAAGTTTTATCAGGCAGGACTGGAACAGTATTTAGTCTAAGACTCTATTAGTCAGCTTTCCATCACTATAACAAAATATCTAATGTCATTAACTCGTAAGAGAAAAAGTTTCTTAACTTCACACTTCTAAAGGTTCTAGTCCAAGATCAAGTAGATAAAAGATTGTTTTGGGCCTCTAGAGTAGGTGCAGATGGCAACGATGGGGAGTCTTCATGGCCAGCAAGAAAAAGGGGAAGGGCCAGGATCTCACAGTTCCTTTGGGCCATACCCCATGGCCCGACCTCCCACTGAGCCTCACCTCTTAATGACACCATCACCTCTCCCAAAGCAACACACCAGAGGCTGCTGCAAGCTTTTAATATGTGGGCCTTTGAGAGATATTCAACATTCAAACTATAGCAAGGGCTAAGTCTGTCTGATTCCTACTGGGGCAGAGTTTTCCTGAGTTATCTATTCCGTGTCTCATGCGTGGCGGAACTGGCTGGAGGGAACACAAACATTCCCACCTGTATGTGAGCTCCAGGTATTGCTCCCTCTAGTTCTTTCAGGTGGTTCTGTCCAGACAAAGGAATTTATCAATGTGATTCAGCTAACAAAGAGAAACCCTGAGAGGGTTCCTCCCTCTCTGCACCCCAGTTTGCTGGGTCACTTGCAAGGCTACTCCTGAGGGCCTTGTCCACACACGGATTCATCTGACAAAGATAACGCGGCTCTGACAGTTCTGCCTCTTTCAGGCGAGTACACTGGTTCTTCTGCTTGATTCTCAGCTTGGTCCTGTGAGAGGCGGGACCAGGTAACTGATTTCTACAGAAGCATTAACTAAAGTGTACAAGTTTAGACACCTTAACCAGAGATCGCACAGCTAGGCAATGACCATCCATGGACTGGAACTCGAGTCTCTTGGCGGCAAACCATGTCTCCTACCTGTGTCTGCAACTGTAGTTCTGCCCTCCGGGGGACGCTTGGCAAGGTCTAGAAACATGTTGGTTGCCACATCTGGGACACAGGGGATTATGTGCCACTGGAGTCTGAGGGGCGGAAGCCATGGTCTGTAATACACAAAGCAGCCCCCAGCAAGCATGGATTGTCTGGTGTAGAGTGCTGAGGAGCAGAGTCAAGGCTGAGAAGCCCTGGTCTATGATTCCCTGTGAAAACGCTTTAAAGTCAAGAAGGGCCATTGCAAATAAATCCTCACTCTTATGCACGGTTGTGTTGTCACTGACCTATCCCAGGCTGTTTCTCTGTCACTGTGTCCAAAGGGGGCCACACCTACAAACCCTTATGTTATCTATGCATCGTATAGGTAGATTTACCAGCACATTCTTCTCAGCCATTTGTTCCAGGTACATACAGTAAAAATATCTTCAGAATCCATACAAGGTTTGAACAAGAAAGACAATTCTATCATCTCATCCTGTGCTTGCTCCTTTCTGAAGCCTAGGCCTGCACTAAATGGGCAGCTACAAGCACAGACTTAGCGTTGCACACCAACACAGGCTAAAATGCAGTAGCAATGTCAAAGAAGTCATAGTCTGTCTGTCTCGTTCAAGCTGTTTGTGCATTTCTGTATGTAAAAGAGACGATCAAAATATATGATGGGGTTTTTTTTCTTCCCAGGAACCAAATTGCTTCAGCAAATGGTTTTCAAATACAGTAAAATGCTCATAAATTCCTACTTATAAAATGTTCCCATGTGACACATCTTTTTCAGTTCCATACCTACCCGTGGCTTTCTGTTTCTCATCCATGATGACTTTGTTTCTGTTTCCCCTGCTGAAAGCTCATTTTTCAGGAGACTGTGCCTCGTTTCTGTTGAGAGCCAAGACCTTGGAATTCGGCTGTCCTGTGGCCCTATTTGTTCAAGTTGCTCAAATCCCCTGTGCATGTGACATTGTCTCCAAAATGCAGATTAACACAGAAGCAATTCTGTGGGGCTCTGGAAATGCCAGGCCTTATCAGAGATCAGGAGGCAGTGAGGTTGGAGATGGGCTTCTGTAAATATTTTCAAAATATTTTTCTATGTCCATCTCCAGCTTGCATCCTTTTTCTTCTTAAGGAAATTTGTATGAAAACAATTGGTCCGTTTTAGTAGCACAGATCTCCCTGGCAAACACCTTCACCCTCAGAGCAGCTGGTTCATGCATCCCAGTGCCAGGATGGATACACAACTGCATTCTCTCCTGTGGCTCCACCTGGGTTCTGTTCACAGGAGGTTTGGTGGTCAGGTCTTGTGTTGCCTCCTGTCCTCCCTTCCTCAGGGCTTCTGCAGACAAGGCCTGGGTTTTGTCGAGCTGATCCCCACCCACCCACATTGGTTGGATACTCCTGGAGCAGTCATGTGACCCAGACAGCCAGTCAGTATGCTCCATTCCCGTTGACCACACCTGTTTGTATAGAGATGATGCCCACTGGTTTGGCTCACACCATGTGCCAGAACCCATCTTACACTGTACTTATTACCTGACCATTCTGTGAGAAACTTCAGATTCTCATTATCCTCATTCTACAGATGAGGAAACTGAGGCTCAGGACTTAGTCATGTTTAGATGGCCAGGAAATGGAGCTAGGATTTGAAACCCATCCCTGCACTGCCCTGGGCTGCCTCAGGATGGTCCAAATGCTCATTCTGCCACTGTGGGCTTGCCAGAGACAAGCCTTCTTTCCTCTGTGGCTGATGGGGGCCAGGCATCTAGAGAGACTGGTGGGTGCCAAGCTAAGACACAGAATGGCAGGGTTGACAGATGGGGAGAGAGAGCTTGAGCTCTTCTTAAGTGGGGAGAGTAATTTGAACCCCTGGACCCACCTGTACCTGAAGGAGAAATGCTAACAAAAATTCTCTGCAGTGCTTTTGCTAACCCCAGTGTGAACTGTATCTGTGGCTTTTCCCCAAAACTGTCCTTTTCTGAGCTCAAAACCACGGGTGTCAGCTGCCTCTCTTGACCTCGCCTCGCTGTTGATTGCTCAGAGAGATGGTTATAATAACTGTTCCCACCTACGTCTACCCCGGTGAGCATGACATTGGCTCTGTTTCCTCCAAGGTGTGGGCTTGATCATATGACATGCTGTGGCTAGTGGGATGTTAGCGACATGCTGTGACCCAAGGCCTGGATCGCGTGGAGCTAGTCCTCTATCTCCCAGTTGAAACCTGAGACGGGGGCATGGAAGAACCTAAGCTGGTGGAAGAGAGAAACCAGGCCACCCCACCAGCGGCCTAAGAACCAATGGACCCCCCCCACCGCGTACCCCATCCCCCCAGGAAGCAGAGGCTCCACAGCTTCCTGGGTGACCCCACGTAAGACTGCAAGAGAACCGTCCAGCTGAACCCAGTCCAGATCACTGACCCCACACAGAGTAGTGTGTTGGGCTAGCCAGTTAACCTGCCAAAGCTAATCAAAAAGCTCAGATCCTAATTTCATCGTATCACTCTCTATCTCTCCTTTGGGGCTACTTTGTGATCTCTCAGTGTCCTGAGCAGCTTGCGGTTGGCCACATTCAGACGGTTCCCTCCACTGGCCTTCTCTCCCTTCCAGACCCTGTTCTCAGCTGCATCTCCTTCTTCCCTGCTGCAGACACATCTTTGTAACATGATTGGCATCACACCCGGCCCGACTGGCCAAGCCTCAGCTGATGTCCCAAGCCTCTGGGACTCACGGGCCCTACTGGGGTTCCCGGCATCCAGGCGCCATCTCTCCAAACTTACCACCCACTCGCATTCTCCCTCAGAAAAAAAATCCACCACCCTGCTTGGACGCACCCACAGCTTATCCTTTCCCCCCAACATTCCCTTCCTAAAATAGTGCACCTAAGATTCTGCCAACTCCTAAAGACACACTTCATTTCCTGCCTTCTCCCGAAAGCCTTGGAAATCAATGTTGTCCAGCAGTTTTGCTCCTGTGGACTCACACTAAGGTGCGCAGATCAGACAGGAGTTCACAGTTGTTTGTCCAGCCTGCTGATCTCTCCATTAGGACTGTTCATCTCCTGCTAATTTGCCACCATGGATGCTTAGCAGCCTCAGCTTGGCTTCTGCCCTTTCCCTTCTTCTCCCTCCACTAGATGATGACAGCCTGAGAGCCAGAGCCCACTTGGCCCACAGTCCATCCCTAGCAGTGTGAGTGGCTTTGCTTTGGGCTTTGCCTGGGGGCACCCTGGCAGGCACCCTTCAAGGGGAGGCATCACCTGTGTTTTCATCTGCTCCCTGGACAGGTCCATGGGAAGGGGGCTGCTGATCCTGTTACACCTGAACGCAGCTTGGCCTGCCTGCCTACAGCACCACCAGGATTCGAACTCACACTGGCCCCACGTGGAGCCAGCCCCTAATCACCACCTCACACCCCCACCTTGTGCATAACCACAGTACAGCATCAGAGGCCCGATCATCTGTCTTCAAGCAGATCTGATAACGAGAGCACGAAGCTGCCAAGGCTTTTCCTGGGGCCAAGAAGAAGACGGTTGGGATGCACCTATGCACTGAGTATGAGAATTAATATGGCAGACCAGCCCCACTTCCCAGTGGCAGTTTCACTCCGTTACACGAATTGGCCCAGCACATTTCATCTTGATGATTTGGCAAAGGAGTCGGTCCTTCAGAATTGAAGTCAGCACCCCTGTTTCATCGCGGGAGGCGGTTGGCAGCCGCGAGCCTCTAAAGATCCCCTGGTAGAGAATTGCATTCAATTCACTTTTCTAATATAATTATGGGGTGACAGGGAAACCTGCCCAATGTGTGTCAGTCCACTCTCCAGCACATCCCCCTTTGGCTGTATTTTGAATGTACTGTGGACCCAGCAGCACGTTATCTTCCAGAATATTCTTTCAGGAAGCGTCTTGCCAAGGTTCCGTGTGAATGCACAGTGTTCCCATCCATCCACAGAGCTGGTCCGCTCCACAGGGACGCAGTTAGGTCCTGGAGATGCAGGCTTCCAGGAGCGCCCACAGTGAAGAGAGGGACTCCTGACATGCACAGCGCCACGGAGCACTATGAGACAGGACTGCAGCTCGCAGGGCCCGGGGCTCGTTGGCTTCTCAGGGACTCCAGGGAGGCTGTTTCCCCAAAGCAAGATGGAGGATGCTCCTGACATACACAGCGCAGGGCAGCTGCAGGAGGAGTTGGCACTGGCCACACACCACAGCCCATCTGCTGGGCAGGCCGGCTGCCTGGGTCGCACAGCCAGATCCAGACTGTGTTTCTCTCAGCACTTGCCAAGCGTAGGTTTCGAGTGACCCTGACTGGGCGTGTGGGTCATGGCTGTGCGGGGCAGGGGCTGAACTGCTTTGCTGTCTACCTTCTAGTCCCTCCTGACTTTCCCTTGACCAAAGAGACTCTCCACAGAACGAATTCCTATACACAGCTGCTCTAATGACACCTTTCTCCACTCCGAGGCAAGACCAGCAATTCAGTGAGTGCATCAGTTCACTCGCCATTGTAATTATCGTCTCTGATTTGCAGTGCAGGAATGCCAGAGCGGACTGTCTCACACAGGAGGGAGAAGGAAGGAGTGTGTTACACAGGACAGTGATGCTTTTTGCATTCTTAAGATATTGGGAAGAAAAAACACACAAAAGGAACTCTATGAGAGACAATTCTAATTCTGCTGAATTTTTTGTTCCATTTTCCACCCCATATCTAGCTGCTCCAAAAGCACAAGAATGAGGAGAAGAAACCTGCGTAGTGATGAAAAGGCATGTTTATATTTGCATAACAGCCCTGTGTCCCTGGGTTAGGTCTGGGAGCTCCGAGGGTGACAGATGAGTGCCCACCACATGGGTGGGGTCCCCCAACACCAGGCAACGTTTACACATGGATGTCGCCGTCCCCATTGCCCTGCTGGGATCCCATCCTGTCTTTGCCATGGTGTATCAGGTTGAGGCTGCATGAAGTGAAGCTGCCTCTATGTGCACAACTCCGAATGAAGGTGATTAATAAAGATGATGTCTGTCACATGCCATTTGTGTGACTTTGACTGTTACTAGAAACAGGTTATTGTACTGAGTTACCTAACTTAATCTTCTTTCTAAGATTCAAGTTTTAGTTCTGTGAATAGTGCAGGTGCTTGGAGAGAGGGAATATGTTTTATTCTTGTTTATACCCTTCGGTGCCTGGCAGATAGAGGAACTCGTGGCGTGTGTACAAGTCCTCTTCCCATGTGCTTGTCCAGTGTACTTGGCCAGGCCCTGAGAATGTAGGGCTGAACCGAAGAGGTGGTCCTCACCCTCTTCAAGTTTCTTCATGAAAGTAGGTCTCTCGGGGCCTTTGAGCACCTGTGGAGATAATTAGAGGGGATCTGGACGATCTAGGACAGGATCTTTGGATTCGGAGTCTGTAGAAATGAGACAGTGCCAAATATGGGAATCACACACACACCTGCAGAATCAAACTTTTGTTGCCCGGAGGGGAACGGACGTTCTGCCAAACTGGGACTTCAGCTAAAGAAGCAAACAGTTGGTGGAGAGAGAGACCAAGCTGCTGGTCACAGAACAAAGAGAACAGTCATTTCCATTGGCCAAGGGCATGGCTCCAAAAAATGCTTCTTGTGACAGACTTGGAGCACTGGGTGGTCACAGTCAACTCATCCTAGAAGCGGGTGACTTTCCCTGTGCCTGGCGCCATTGTCCTGTGCGAACATCCCGGCCGGGTACTTGGACTCACAGGTGGCCGGCTTCTCTTGGGCCCTCCCGAGTCGCTCTGAGAGCTGACGTCACCCTCCTGCAGAGGCGCCGGCCTCACACAGGGCTGAAGGCTCCACGCTCAAGCTGCTGCAAAAGCACAAGGACGGGGAGAAGAAACGCCCCCCAGCTCCAGCAGCAGTGGGCAGGTTAACCCCCGTCAGGGGCCTGGAAGAAACGTTTCTTACATGGCCGACTCAGCAGAGCTGAGCAGAGTCCGACCCGAGGGCAAGACCACGAAGGGTCAGGCACAGCATGAGGCCGACAGCCAGCCTTCCACCCCCGCCGGTCGCCCTCAGACAGACGCCCAAGTAGAGTCAGGAAAGGATCCCAGACAACTGTCGTCACGAGCCGTGTGTCTGCAGAGCCAGCGGGGAGCTGACGGGGGATCGCCAGCTGTGCGGCCCCAAATTAGTGACTTTAAGGTGACCAAGAGCAAGGGAGGCTAGAGGGCTTATTTAATTGTTTTGTTTTGGTAACAATTTCTCATAATTAACACAAGATTTTGCTTTTGTAGTTTTATCAGGGCCTCATAAAGGGCCTGTCGAAACATCGCCGTGCTACAAAGGGAAACGGTACACTGTGCCTGGGGTTCTGGGTGTTTTTGTTCATGTCTTCCATCCTATCACTGTCCCCCCATGGTGATCCCTAACTGCAGATGTCAAGGAATGAGTTCTACATGGCTGCAGACACAGAGAAACCACGCTAGAAAAATGCCTGCATGCTTGATTTTGTGCCATCCCAGAAAGGGGGCTTTTTAAACTAATAAGCTTTATTTTTTAGAGCAGTTTTAGGTTCATAACGAAATTAAGTGGACTGTACAGAGATTTCCCTTCCACCGTATGCCTCACTCATGAATGCCCTCCCATTATTAACAACCCCCTTAGAGTGGTCCGTTCCTTTCCACTGATGAGCCTGCATGGACACACTGCCACCCAAAGCCCACACTTTACATTAGGGTTCACGCTTGGTGTGGCATTTTCTTTGGGTCTGGACAATTGTTTAATAGCATGTGTCCAACATTACAGCATCGTGCACAACAGTTTCACTGCTTGAAAATTCCTCTACGCTCCACCCATTCATCCTTCCCTTTCCCCAGCCCTTGGCAACCACTGATCTTTTTTCTGCCTCCACTATTTTGCCTCTTCCAGAATGTCATAGCGATGGGGTCATATGGTACACATGCGGCCTTCTCAGATTGGCTTCTCTTACTGGGTAATTTGCACTCAAAATTCCTCCATGTCTTTTCTGGCTTCGTAGCTCATTTCTTTTTAGCAGAGATCATATTCTCTTGTTTGAGTGTACCACAATTTACTTATTTGTCTACTGAAGGATGCCTTATTGTTTCCAAGTTTTGGCATTGTGAATAAAGCTACCGTAAACATTTGCATAGATGTGTTTTGCATAGAGGTAAGTTTTCAGCTCCTTCAGATAAATACCAGGAGCATGGTTGCTGCATCGTATGTCAAGAATATGTTCAGTCTTCTGAGAAATGCTCAGTGTCTGTTAAGGCCTTCAGTCCATTTTTAATCCAGTTTTTTTTTGTTGTTGTTGTTATAGAGTTTCAAGAGTACTGTGTACATTTTGGACAACAACCCTTTATCAGTGTGTCTTTTGCAAATATTTTCTTCCAATCTATGGCCTGTCTTCCCATTCTCCAACTGGTGTCTTCACAGTGCAGAGACCTTTAGTTTTAATGAAATTCAGCTCATCAAGTCCATATTTTTTTTTAGCCAAGAACATGTATTGGTACAATGTACATATAATGGTCACGTTCATCACATTTATTTTGTACCTATCAATTCCATCTTTGATGGACCACATCTTTGGTATTTTAGCTTAAAAGTTATTGCCAAACCCAAGGTTACCTCGATCCTCTCCCCTGTATCCTTCTGAGAGTTTTATGGTTTTGTATTTTCCACATTGAGTCTGCAATCTGTTGCGAGTCGATTTCTTGAAGGATGTCAGGTGCTTCCATTTGCCTTCTCACACATAGACTCACCCAGTTCCTCCCACAGTATTGTTGAAAAGACAATCCTGTCCGGACTGACTTGTCTTGTGCCTCCATCAGAGACAAGTTGACTAGCATTGTGGGCCACTTCTGAGCAGAAAGGAGGCCTTCAGTTACCTGCAGGCTTGAGGAACTGGTATCCACGTGTAGGGAGAGAGTTCCTAGGAGGTGGGGATGGGGAGCAAAGCTGAGGTTAGGTCTCCTGCTCTTTGCTGTCCGACTGTTGGTGCACCCTTCTGAACACAGCTTTGTCTATGTGTTTATGTACTTGATCTCAAACACGGAGCATCCATTCTTCTCACTAGCATCCCGAGCTTAGTCCTCTGCGCACATGGGCGCATGGTTCCAGGCGGTGGGTTGTGCACTTGAATTTGAAATCCACTGATCAAGTCACCAGTGAACTTGCCCCTTGAACAGCCAGAGCTGCAGCAATTTGCCAACTCACTGCCATTTCACCACTCCCCCTGAGCAGCACATCAGAAGGAAATGAAATGCAAGCTGACAAGGCAGCCCTTCTGCGGGCTAATCTGTAGCAGCCCCTCACTTCTCCAGCCAGAAATCAGCGAAATGCCTTTCTCAAACGGCATCTATCAGACCCAACATCTGGGTCTTCCAGCCGCCACTTTCACCCCACAAGGGCCGTCAGTATGCCAGTCGGCTTTGTCACCAAAGTGCTATTCGGAGCTGCGAAGCCCTGTCCACAGTCATGGAAATGGCCTGGTTCTGTGGGCACAGCTACAAGTGGGCTGTAAACACTGCAAGCCGCAGCGAGCTTTTCCCCGTAGGAGGGTCTGAGCTACACCTGAGTCTCCAAACTGTTCTCGTCCTGCTGCCGGTTCTCCGCAGCCAGAGTGGGAAGGAGCTGGTGCAGACCCTGGCCCCCGGGGAGAAGGGGTGATGATTCAGGCAAAGGCAGCCATTTAGCATTGTGCGTTGCTTTCGGGTTATGCAGATGACCGTGGCCAGTCTTCACTCCGGGTTAGCAAGAGCAATTTGGCAGCTCTGAGAAGGGGAGCTGCTGCTTTCCCCACAGTTCTTGTTCTGTCTGTCTCAAAAAGCAAGGCACAGAGCAGGGCAATGAGACAGCAGCTAGCAGCTCTAATGGGGTTTCATACCTTTTTAATGGAACAGAGCAGTTTTTAATATTTTAAAAGAGCATTCGAAATTAACTCATTTGCTCCGGGCCTCTGTAAACAAAAGCTGCGGTCCACGTGGGTCCCTTGTGGAATGATCCTTCTAAGTAGTGCTGGCTGAAAGACGTCCCACCGTGGTAATTGCTTTAGGATTGTTTCTGTTGGAGTGAATTATACCTGCGGTAGGATTTATACTGGGCTGATTTATTTTAAATTGTGGGATAAGTTTTAAAGGACAAGAAGTATGTACTCTATAAAAATGTGTCATGGGGCCTACTGGTAGGCTGGTAGGAGTTCTGAATGAGGAAAGGCAGAGAGAAAGGAGAGAGAGAGAGATCAGGTTCTGGCGTTCTGGCTGTTCATAGTTCATTCCCTGTTCCTCAGTTTGCTGCGTTATAAGGTGGAAATGGTTTGGGTAACTTTTTTCCCTCTCACGGGTGTTGAGGAAAGTGCTTTGCACACAGTGGACCTGCCCTTTCCAAGTGGGTCTCCAGCCCTGTGGCGGCTGCTTTTCCCTCCGGCTCCCGAGCACCTCCTCCAGGTATGCGCAGACCCAGGTGACCCAGGTAGAGCTAAGCGACTACCGTGTGACGAAGTAGCATTAAACTTGACCTTCAATTTGGCCTGTTCCTCCCCATTCACTAGGTGTCTGAGTTGGCTTCGCCAGGGTCAATTCACAGACCAGTGGGTCTTGGTAACCATGAGCGATAGGCACGCTCCAATTCCTGGGTCAGACTCCCCTGCTGTGTGTGAACGCATTTCATCCTCCTGGCAGCCCGAGGAAGCGGTTGACGTTAGGCTCTTCAGTTCATAGTTAGAAGGCGGAGGCCCAGCACTTAAATGACCTGCTTTCTGAACCCAGAGCAGCTCCGCCCAGAGAGCCCGCGTCCTCACCGCTCTGCTAGATTGCTAGGCCTCCAACCACGGGCCTCACCGGCACAGCCTGGGGAGGCACCTGAGAAACGTGCTGCCAGGCCCACAAGGCTTGGAGTCCACAGGCCATGGCCCCAGGGAGCTGCATGTTCAAAGCCTCTTCAGCTAACCGTGGTGATGGGCCAGTTTTGGGGGGCTGCTGTTCTAGGTTACAAATTCCTGGTTGACAACAGTCAAATAATTTGTTTTCAAAAAAGAAAATCAAACCTACATCTACCCAATGGCCCAGCAATTCCTGTGCTTTATCCAGAGAATTGAAAGATGCATAAGAGAATGTCACACCAGCATTATTCCCAATAGGGCTAAAATTGGAACCAGCCTCGGTGACCAACACACGGCATGTCTCCAAAAAGTGGGATTTCATCAAGCGCTGCCAGGGGGCCGGCTGTGCAGATAGGAAGCCTGCAGCTATGTAGATGAACCTGAACCCGTGAAGGGGAAAAGGCCTGGTGTGACAGGGCACCACTGTATGAGTCCTCATAGAGCATGCGAGAAGAAACCGCAATAACTGACACTTTGAAAAAACATCATAGTGGTTGCCTCTGGTGGAGGTGGGAGCTCGGAGACTGGGAGGTAAGACCTTCACCCCGTGTGCTTGTGCCATCGGAAGGAAAAGAACCACCCTGAACACTGAACCTTGCTAATAGGATGCGTGATGAATCATCTAAGGGTGACTTGCTCCGATGGATTGATGGAGAGCAAGATGGATGGACAGATATGTGAGAAAGCAAAGACGGGTTGTGATCCAAGTGAAAAAGTGATACTCAGAAGCCTCCAAAGACCTGAGCAGTCTTGTGCTGTGTCTTAGAGATATCAATGAATGAGTCACAAGGTAACACATTTAAAGTGTGAAGTGATGGAATGCAGTATTTTTCCAAGCAGAGAGGTGAATTTCAAAAGTAAATAAGTAAAATGCCTAACTCAAAACATGTTGTATTAGAGACAGAGCAGGGCCACAATGGTCTTCCCTCTGGTGGCACTGCCCTGAGATGCAGCAGAGTTGTTTCTGATTACCTGCTTCTTGGAGGTTTGGGACTAGTCCTGGGTAATTTCCAGCCATCACTCAGATACAAGGAGCCAAGTGGGAAGTAGTGTGACCTCTTCGTCACTGGTGAGACCCCTTGCCTTTCTCTCGAGGTCTCAACTTTGGTCCAGGCAGGATCTGGAAGTGGGAATACACTTTTGTTTTCCTCTCGTGTCCTGGTTGCCTCAGTGCAGGGAGCCCCAGGTAATGCAGCCCAGTGGATGGCTGGCCCTGGCAAGAGGCAGCAAGCATCAGTCCCTGGAGCGGAATGAAGGCATGTCCAACACGGCTCCTTCCCAAGGAGGGAGGTTCCAAGACAGTCACTCGAAGCTTGATGGTTGCTTGGCCTTTGCTGGGGTTTATTTCTGAAAGCCAATTGCATCTGTCTAGTAGAAAAGAAAAGAGGGAGGAGGGCCAGGTCATCAGTGCAGGCTCAAGTTCATGGGCTCCCGGGGGCAACTTCAGTGGATGCTTTGGGTCCATCAGTCTCCAAGTGCTGTTACTCTGATGAGAGCTGCTGATATCTTGAAATGACACAGGATGTGTAATAATATGTAATTTCAACAAATAAGGATAACTGTTGCTTTTTAATAAGTCACCATGAAGCAGAAATGACAAGGTTGCAGGCTATGCTTATTCTATAGCTGTTTCTCTTGCCCATCATATTGGGCATAGGATTTGGTGACATGCCTGCAGGGTACACCTGCAGCCAGGTGGATGGCCACCTGTGCCCACTTAGCTTGGGCTTGGGTGACTTTTCTGCACCTGATTCTTACAAGGATGCCAGGTTTGTGGTTGCCCTTCATTCTCCGGTGTCCTCTCAGTCCACAAGGCATGTCTCATTTGGGTCACCAACTCAAGCCATGTCAGCAGCGCCATGATTGGCAACAGCTCAGGACATTATGTATAAGGAGACGAGTCTTTAGGAGGAAGTTCTTTGCTAGTCAGAGGACAAACTCGTAGCCCTCAGTGCCGACGCTGCCTGATCTAGAAGACCAGTTGGGCTGGGTGTTACCAACACCCAGTGACAAGCACAGCACAGGTTCTAATACACTTACATTCAGCGTACTGTTGGGCCATGCAGCTGTCATGTGACAACTAATACATGGATCCAAGGTAGCTTCCAATCATTAAAGAAATATAAAATGACATTCAGGATAATCAGAATGCTAACAAGGATAGCTGATTTCACTTTGTCTGACAACGCATAATTTGTGTAAGATTTGCAGGGTCATTCAAATTCCTTACCTGCACTGGATAACAGTTTACCAACTTCTTCCTCTAATCCTTGAGAATGAAACACCTTATAGAAGAATAACATAATTTTATTAGTGACTGTGTTGCAGAGCAACACATGGCACATGGTACAGTAAGTCCCCAACTTAGGAATGTTCGAGTTGCCAACTTTCACAAGTGTGATAAGATTCACAGTTGTACTGTATAAGACTCACTTCGTCAGACTTACAAAGGAATCTGACTTAAGAACCTTCTCCCTCCTTATATTGGGTTTTCCAATCACCCACACGTACATCTAACGGAGCAGCTCAGAGGTAGCAAATGGGTTTTCCACAGTTTCCTGTGTGGTAAGTTGGGCCAGGGCAGCTTGGCTCAGCATGCAGTTCTGATGTTCATCACCTGCAAACACTGTGGGCTTCACCGTGCTCCTCCCCCCAGACCACCTCTAACAGACCCTGAGCAGGTGGTGTGGGACTCAGGATGCCGGCAAATTCAGCTGAGGGCTAATGAGCAGCAGGAGACAAATGAAGGCAGATAGCACAGAATGACATGTGTCACGTGTGTCAATGACTATGTGTCACATGGAATTTGTATAATGTATGGAATACTAAAGATGCTCAGAAACTGTGATGTAGTCTCAAAGAAGAGAGAAAGCAGAACTTTAAGACAAGTCTCTCTTGTTTTGGCACCTTAAACACTGCCTGTGTCCTGTTTGTTGGTTTCGGCGGTAGTAATGTTTTTGAAGATGATACTTAGAGTGACAGTTAATCTTGACTGTCAATTTGACTGGTTTGTGAAATGCCTAGGAGATTAGTCAAACACACTTCCAAAGTGTCTGGGTGGGTCATGGGGATGTGACCTTGGGGACTACATCTGGTCCCTGAGCCCTTTCTCTTGGGCCCTCGCCCAGCTCGCTCTGCTTCCTGGCTGCCATGAGGTCACCAGGCCCTTCCATTATGATGTTCTACCTTGGGACCAGATGACCATGAACTGAAGCCTTGGAAACTATGAGCCCCCTAAAACCTCTCCCTCTTCAAGGTCTTTGTGTTGGGTATTTTGTCCCAGAAAAGAAAAGCCGACCGATGCTGATATTGGTGGTAGTGGTGGTGTTGTTAATGCAGCTGGGGTGAGGCTGTTGTTGATGGAGCTCTTTGTGGGTTTCTTCTTCCTGGTAATGACTTCTGGATGTATGACTGCCTGCTGTGTGCCAGCCATCACTGGGTCTGGCAATACAATGGCAGGGAGTTCAGCTGCGCTGCTCGCATATGTGGAGCTCAGAGTCTGGGCAGGGAAACGGGGTAGGGGTAGACAGGTGTACCCTGTAATGACGATATCAGAAAGCAAGAGCCATGTATAAAACCAAAATATTAAATATTGGTAAACATGATAGAAAATTTGAAGGAGGACTACTTTAAATTGCATGGCCAAAGCCAAGGAAGACCTGCCTGGGGAGACCATAGGTGAGCCCGGATGGAGAGCTGGAGCAGGTGTGCAAGATCAAAGGTGAGCTGCCTAGGCAAGGGCCCTGGAGACAAGGGCAGCATGGTGTGTCCTGGACAGAGAAGTCGTGGCCAGCCGTGGACTTGTAAATGCTCCAGTAGCCACATTTTAAAAAGTAAGAAGAAACAGGTGAAATTAATTGTAGTCATGTATTTTACTTAGTCCTATATATCAAAATAATATGGCTTCAACAAGCAATAGACATAAAAATACTAATGAGCCAGTTCACACCCTCTCATTGTTCTGCTGACTATTTGAAGCTAGGGGTCCCTTCCTCTTGGAGGAAGACTCACCGGGTGTCACAGGCTTGGGGGACACCTGGCTCCCACATGCCATGTTGAACAGCACAGAGTGTAAATGTGTAGGGAAATGAGAGGAATTGTGTCCGGGGTTGTCCTGGGGGCTGGGGCAAGTCTCCTAGGCCACAGTTGGGAACTTGTCCTAAGGGCACTTGGAATCAATGAGGTTGATCTTCAAGGTCATTCTCCTTTCCCTCTTCTCATAAGTCATTCCGCAAACACTGGCTGAGTGTTTCTTTTGCCTACGTGTGTCTTCAATACTTTGTGAACACAGTGACGTGGGTGGTTATGACTACACAGCAAGGGCACACAGGAAGGCTAAAGTTTGTGACATTCCTGCACTGAGCCCGTGAAAGAAGCACCAGCTGTATTCCCCGAGAGAAGTGGAGTTTGCCTGCCAGGAAGAGGTAGAAGGACAGAGCAGATGGTGAAGTTTGTGGTGCAGAAGCACAGGCCTGAGGTGACGTGGCTGAGGCTGTAGTGGGCCAGGCCTGACCTGTGATCCCAGGGCTGAGCATGACACAGTGTGGCTGTGTAGGGGTATAGGGAAGCAGGAAGGCATCTGGAGGGTCTGAGGGCTGTGAGGCCAGGTGTCCCTTTGGGCCTTCAGCACTGGCACTTGTCAACTCAAGATGCTTAGCCAGAGCTCTGGATTTGTGCACAGTGGAGGCACGGCAGTGGATAAAGTCTGTAAATTGACCCTGAGACTTGGCTCAGTCATTCAAACTTATTTAATTTTAGCTCAGAAACATTCCTGGAAATGAACCAAACTGGGATTTTTCCTCCATGTCCGTTCTCCAGGAGAAACTAAATCTAAACCCCTGCACCCCAGCCTGGAGCCATCACTCAATGTGGGCCTTTCCAGAGCCTGTGATCCACGTGGAGAGCTATGCTCTGCCTGGTGTATAGATCTGTCTTCTCCCATCCTGGGCAATGCTCAGCAGTAACCTTTTGGTTCTCTGAATTTTTTGTATCTTACAGGTCAACTTCCCCCTCTGTGAGTCATTGCCTCTTGCACCGCAAAAATCAGTTTTCAGGAAAGGAGCTAGAAACCGAGTGTGGATGGTTTGGCTAGTGGCTGAGACCCTGCATACCATTCTGTCTCTTCTCCCTTATGCCCAAGCACATAAACAGCACACGCAGGGATATGCACCATGCAGCGCGTGAGTCCCCACTCATTCCCTGGACTGAGCAAGAAACACTGAAGCAGGGCCTGGCCTGCTCTCCTTCCTCCTCCTCCTCAGCTCTAGGTCCCCTCCTCTCCCCTAATTCCCGGGCAGGCTGCCTCCTTGCCAGGTTCGTGGCGATGGCTCAGGCCACAGGACCATGGCAACCTTCCTGTCTAGCCCTTGAGCGGGGCGCCCCTCCAGAGACAACAGATGTAGTTTGCAGTCCTTTCCCAGGCTCCAGCCCGGGCCCGGGAGGACGATGGCCGTGCCCAAGGCTGAGGGGCAGAAGGACACCCCTCAGAACCTGCCCGTGCTCCCCAGCTAAACTGCGTGGGGAAGCAGGGCGGGCGGAGAGAAAACAGCCATTTGATTCCAGTTCACTGCACAGAACCGATTCCTGGAGCTGTGAGAGAAGAGCGCTCATGGGGAGCAGGCAGGATGGGGTCCCCATTCGTTCCCAAACACAGAGCACCCAATCCCACAGGCTCCATCTCAGGTCCAGACTCCTGTAGAAACCACCTCTTCTGTTCATCCTCAAAGTTTAGAGAAGTTTTGTGTAAAATGTTGCTTCATCTTCCTTGTTTTTTCTGAACTTGATAACAAAATCTCCACCTCTGCTCTCACACGCTGTGTGCAAATCACTAAAATCTATAAACCCTGAATAGATTTAGAAAATCATACACTGCTATGAAAGGAGCCCGTAAATGAATCTTTATATTTAAAGTTTTGTCATTTAACAAATGCGTTGTTATCCATTATCCTTTCAATACTTAACAAACAAATCATAATGAAATACAGAAGGGCTCAATTGGAAGGGCTTTTTTCCCCTTTCTTTCTTTCAAAAACAGCTATTTTCTTGCAGGTAGTAATTTTGTTTTAAGAAGAGCGATGTTTACACCAGGCTTTTTAATAAAATATGTGTGAGAGAATAATTCTTCTAAACCATTCTATATCTACAAAAATCTATATGTGGGAGAACTTGAATTATTCTCTAATAGATTTTATTACATAGCAGTTAAGAATTTTTCTAAGAGACATCTAGTCAAAGGCATCAATTTTGGGTAACAAAGCATGAGAGAGAAAGGAACTTATCGAAAACTGGCCTCAGTCACTATTTTGAGAATTCTTTATCTGTTCCACTAGCTATCATTTTCTTCTAGAGGCGGAGTGTCCTAGGCTGCAAACTGCTTGGCTACTGTACCATTTCTTCATGTGTAATATAATCGACCATGAACTGGTGAGCGACATCCCTCTATCCATCACATGTTTTTGGACACTTGTGCTGCATGCCAGGTGCATACTCCCTTAGCACCAGGGAAACTGGGGTTAGGAGAGCCCTCCCCACAAGGAGCATGGGACTGAGTCCAGGATCTAGGGCCCCTGAGTGGGGAAGGAGGCCCACGGCAGGGCACAGCCAGTTTTAGCAAATTACCATGTGACTCCGAACACACACCATTCATTTAAGGGCGAGGGCTGGCGCACGGGACAATGTGTGCACCTGTTTCACTTCAAATGGCTGCTGCATGTTGGGTATCTGGCGGGCTCTGGAACTAGAGCTGCAAGCAGGAAACCAGGCCCCAGGCCTCAGCCCACACCCTCGGGAGACAGGGACAAAACACTCTTGTCAATTACAAAATGTAACGAGAATTACCAGGACAAGGTATGGGAAGGAATCCAGAACCATGACTGGAGGCCTGGCCTCACCCTGAGAGGTCTTCGAAGGCTTCCTGGAAGAGGTGCCTTCAAGCTGCAGGTGGTAAGGGACTGGCCAGTGTGCAAGGAGGCAGCAGGAATGGAGAACTCAGGAGGAGGGCACCAGTGGGCAAAGGCTGAGGCTGGATGTGGTAACTGACGCTCAGCTGCCGTCCGTACTTGGGGAGGCTGAGGTAGGAGGACCACAAGTTCGAAACCAACCTGGGCAACTTAGCAAGAGCCTGTCTCAAAATTTTGAAAAGGGTGTGGGGATGGATGGGTGGGCTGGGAATGTAGCTCAGTGTGAAGCCCTGGGTTCAATTCCCTGTGCCATGAAGAGAGAGAGAAAGGAGAGAGAGGAAGGGAGGGAGGGAGGGAAACGGAAGGAGGGAAGGGGAAAGAAAAGAGAAGAAAACTGAAAGAACGAGCTAGCATCAGATGCAGAGAGCCAGGGCAAGGTCCAGAGATGGAGAGAGGCGAGGTACCACACCATGCAGGGTCCTCTCAGGGGTCCCCTGGTGTTGTATTGAGATAGTTTTGGAACCGACAGAAAACCTTAGCGACTAAACGATGAGCACCCACATACCCACCCTGTAAATTCTACAACTTGCGTCTCCTGTGCTGCTTTATCGCGTCTACCCTCTGTCCATCATCCATCCCTTCTCTTTTTCATTTATTTCAAAAGAAAAGTGTAAGGCTCTCTATGCTGCACTCCTAACCACCCCCCCGCCCAGCTCAACATCCGCTCGTCTTGTGGAGGCCGAGTTCCCTAGAGGAAAGGTACCCACTCCAAGGGCACATTCCTGAGTTCCGACTGCCGCAGATGCCGTGTGACCAAGAGTACCTTCAGTGTTCGTCAGCACCCCGCACTGCAGAACAACTTCTCCGGCCCTCTCTGGTCCCCCGATGACTCTGCAGGCCCCAGGCATCCATCACTGGTATCAGCAATAGCCTTTTCTTGTTGAGTGTGCCACGCCCCAGGTTCGCTTGGATCCAGTTTTGCCTCTTGCAGGTTGAAGGACAGCTGGCCGTCTGGGGCTGGGGAGGAAAGCTGCCAAGAGTGTTCCAAGACGGATCGCGGATCCCAGAGTGGGTGGGTGCCTCTGCTTTCCCTTGGCAGGAGCCCTTGACCTTGGAGTCTCTCCCAGCCCATGTTACTGACGGTAATGAGCCTGCCGCCATGGCCACCAGCACCACAGCACATACCAGCTCTCTGCTCCCCACCTCCTGCCACTTCGTGCACAGTGAATCTCTGTATATAGATTTTGAGGCGGGTTTTTGTCTTTTCCAATAATAATTGCCTTGCTCCCACCTCATGTTATTCCTGCTGTAGTTGGACTTGGTCCACTCCTCAGTATGTGTGCGTTCGTTGTACTTTTATGTACGTTGATGATGCCTCTTTTCCTCCATGCTTTCTCTGTTGATGTTGTAGGATTTTATTTATCTGTTGAATATTTAGCTCCACCTCTCTGCATTATATTTTAGGAGTTGCTCCAGGAATTACAATATATACCAATGCCTGCTTAAAGATTCGTGTGCTCATAAATATGCACAATTATTATGTATTAATCAAAAATGTTTTAAATATTAAGGTGATAGAAACGCTAAGTACTCTGACTTGATCATTACACAATGTGTACATGTATCAAATTGTCAGGCTATAGTCCAAAATATGTGAAATTAAAATGATAGTGATTGATTTGAAAATTTAAAAATAACACAGGAGCAAGGCAGCAGGTCATAAAGCACAGACTGGCTGAACAAGGCAGAAGACAGAGACCGTGAGGAGCGGATAGGTGGGGACGGCGGATTTTGTACTTAACCGAGAGAGAATGTTTGAACATTCTTGCTTGCATCACAACAAATCTACATTCAAACCCTTCCTACCCTGTTGACGCATCAATATTTCAATAAATAATGGCAAGCAGACAGGCCACAGCACGGCTCCAGCTTCTAGTTACATCTTTGACAAGAATTCTGTCCAATAACTGCTGAATTTAATAATTCACTCTGGGTATAAAAACACTGAATTTGAAGACAAATGCCCACGAGTGACACCCATGAGCTTCCCATCTTGCAGGCAGGTCTCAGGCAGCGGCAGGAGGTTTCCACCTGCGGTCTGTTCCCTGAGATCAGTCGCAGGCTGTCTTCTGTGAAGGGAGGTGGCCTGGAGTTAAGTCTCTGTGCTCTAACTCTGAGCAGGCTTCCTCCGAGGGTAGGGAGAACCCTTGCACCATGACCTCCAGCAGGAAAGGTGCAGAGCGACCGAGGCCGTGATGTTTAGGAGGCACAGTGCAGCTGCAGGGCTGGAGGCGCGTGGACCAAAGCATGTTTTGCTGTGTGGATCAGGCAGGGTGCTCTGCCGTCCTCCTGCTCAGAGAAAGAATCACAAGGTCTGGGTGGGCACAGCCTTCGGCCAAGCCCACTCCTCATTCTGTCGAGTCCCCTCACCCCCAAGCCTCCTTCCACTCTGGTCATGTGATGAAGATGAAGTGGGCAGTGGTGGAAGTCTGCCCAGCACCCCTTGAGCATTCAGGAAAAAGTGGCTGGCACTTCCTCTTCAGAACCAGCCTCCTTTCTACCCCACTTTATTTATTTGGCGAGGGGGTGCTGGGGATGAACTCAAGGCTACCATCTGAGCAAATCCCCAACTCTCTACCCCGCTTTAGAAGGGACGCATTGGCAACGTGGCAGTGGCACAACTATTCTTTCTTAAATAACTGATACATAAGGCCACGTCCCCAAGGTAACAGAAGGGAGGTGGCCCAGTCAGGACCAGCACTTCACCCTGCAGACTTGTGACAGATCCATCCTGCAGGCCAGCACAGGACTGCGAGGTCAGGCCCCCAAGTCACTATTCCTGATCTCCTTTCCCCGTCTCCCCCTCCCTGCAGTCAGTGGTTTTAAGTGAGGCAGTGAGGACAGTAATGGAGCCCCGGCAGGGGTCCCCCTGATCAACCCAGTCACTGAGGCAGACACCCCTGTGGAACCTGTTCTCTCGGCTCAGCTAGACTTCATGTGAGCACGTCCAGATCGCACAGGTTCCTGCCTGTGCCGTGGGCGGTGGAGGTCAACGGAGCCGTCTCACAGACCCTTACATGGGGGCTTGACACCCTCGGTGTCATCATGGTATCAACTGGGCCGTTTGAACTACTATTGTTATTATCAGCATACAATGGGTCTTGTTGCTATGACAACAGCACCAGTGTGAGGATGGCCACTCCTCCAGGACCCTCAGAGTGTCCTCGGGGAGGAAGAGGAGAGGAGGTGGTCCTGCTAGCTGGGGCCTCAAGAGGCCTTGGCATAGCAATGTGTGTCAGTAATTCCTTTACATTACTGTTGTGCTTGTCACATAATGGAAATATTATAAGCCATGCTTGGAAGTGGAAATTAAATTTTTAATAGGACATACAGAGGTAATAAAGAGGGGACATGCACAAGGAGGGCTCAGGCCCAATAACTACAAATTATAAAGTCATTACTCGCACTTGCATTTGGAATGCAGAGTGAATTAAAATGCCTGTTTGGGAGCAGAGCCCACAGTACTTGCTCATTAAAATTCTGCCTTGTAAAGGTAGAGAGAAAGGTACACAGGATGCCTCACCACACTGAGGTCTGCCGGGCCTGCGCTCCTCGTTCTGTCTCAGGCCAAGACAAAGCCGCCTCCAGTGGACTTAAGTAACCGTGTGTATGTTGAGGTGGGAAACACAGAAGGAAGGGAACTCTGCGTTTTGAAATTTACATTCTTTCCTCCCAAGACCGGCAACTCAGTCACCGTGTACCGTGCAATGGTGTTGTGGTGAAAAGGGTGACTGTCTAACCATGTCCCTGTAGCAGTCGGTGGAGGCATCTTCTATAAATGCTCATACTTAATCTTCATAAATCCTGTTTCTTAAAACCTTGACCTGTAAGTACTTTTGCAGCCTCTCGGCCTGGAATTGCGAGTGAGCCAGAGCAGGGCTTGCTCTGGGAATATCAGGCCCCAGCAGGTCCACACTCCAGCACCCACAAGAGCTCCCCGGGTGGGGGGGGGCAGGAAGTGCAGACTCCTTATTTTTAAAGGTCCTAGACACTTAACTCCCTCTGTAGCAGCAAGCTAAGCATGCCTCTTGGGATAGCGCTACCCTTCCCCTGCTGAAAGGGGCACTAATGACATGGGGGAAAGAATTCTCTTCCTATGCATAGCTGGCAGTTTACAAGGTCCTGTCTGGTTAGGACCAGAATTGTGTCTTTCAGAGCCCTAAGTAGGCCATGTCCACTTCTGCTGTGAACTGTAGTAGAACCGCCTATCTGCTCCTCTGTATCTGATCACTCAGCTTTGTAGATTCATTGTCGATGGTTCCTCAAGGCTTGCAACATAATACAGATCATGCAAGATTGTATCTGTTTCTGACAGTGGAGCAGTTCTAAACTGACAGAAAAGGAGAGCCCTGGGGACAGCAAGGCAAAGGGAGCTGGGGCCCATTTATAAGATGCTGATAACAATTGGGATTTACCTGGCTACCTGTTGGGCATCCCATTAGGGACAGTTTTCTGGGATACGATGCAGTTGCAAGTAGCCTGGCTAAGTGGTCAGGAGACTGTGCTGTTGTCACAGCTCTTCCTGCCTCCCAGGATCTCAGGCACCTTCCAGTGTGTGCGTCTCCACGGCCAAGACACTGGGCCACGCAGGCACAAATGACATGCTGTGCAGATCAGAGGAGGGTCTGGCACACCAGTTACTATAACTGGTACTGCACCTGCCAATGCCCCTGCCATTCACTGGGGAACCAAACGGCACAGATTGCTAGACTCAACTAATGACACTTTTCTCTTCTCTCCTTTCTAGGTAAGTCATTCTGCTGCTAAAACCGAGGCGTGTGTCGTTGTGCGTACCTGTTGCGCCTTTGAGAACCTGTCCTCTGTCCCCCTGCTTCCCTGAAGAGGCCTGAGTGAAGACGGTGTATAAAGTAAGAGGACCCCAGAGGGCACGTCTGGGGTCCGTTGCTCCTCGGTCTATGTGTGAGGGTGTGGGTCACATTTTCCAAGCTTATGATGGCATTGCTTGATCTTGCTTGATCAAACTTGTGTGAATGAAGAGGGGGGAAAATGAGATAGCTAAGCAGTGAACCAGAAAAAAGGCAATTGATGTGGACTGTCTAACTTGAGAAACCAGCATAGAAAATGATTAAACTCCACTGCAACACAGAATCCACAAGTCCCAAATGAGAGAGAGCACAGAATTTCAATTTTAACTTCAAAACCAGCTCTCCCTGCATGGAATTTTTCATATTTTAACAACCTGGTGGTCTGGTTTGTCTTTTTCCTTGACTGTAATGCAGATACCTCCATGTCTAAATCCTTACTCTTTCTGGGGTCTTTTGTCTGCCTTCCCAAAGATGTCTGGGGCTTGCTTCTTGTGAGGTGGTTCTTTTGGTTTGTGGCCGTGGATTTGGAGGTGTTTTTGGTCAAAGAAGATGTTAAAAATGCGTAGCTTGCCAGCTCCTTGAAAGAAGTCTTTGCGGTACTGCCTCAGTTGTGTGGGTGAGAGATGTTTCCTCTGCAGCTGGTCGTATGTGAACATCTTACTTGCAGCACAGTTGGTATATCACTTTCTGAGGTTGTGTGTAAATGTCATTATGTTGCTGTTTAAAAAGAAAAGCCAAGTCAAGCCCTTGAGCATTTTCATAGCTATGATGTTGCTTATGCAGAAGTACCCACCTGGTGTCCTACAGCATGTTGGGCTTGGTGAGCCGACACGAAGAGCAGCAATTGATAACTCACTAGGGAAGAAATACCCCACCGCCCACGTGCTGGGATGGTCCCTCCCAACACTACAGGTGGACCTCGCCCATGAGCTTCCCACCATACCAAGTGGGGAGGGAAATAGGCTGCAGACATCTTGAAGGAGGAACATACTTTCTTTCCTTGTTTTGTGATCCTGGCAGAAATTACTCTTCCCGTAGCTGAACTTACTACATAAGAATACTTCATACTGCATCGCCTACTCTGAAAACACTGAATACTTTATTGAACTACTTTTTCAATGTTTCCGGAAAGCACAGGGAGGGCCCCATGTGGTTGTTTGGGCCATTTTATTTCATGAGACTGTGAGAATATTATGAAAGTAAAAGTTCCTGAAAGCACTGTACTCATTGGAAGATGATTTGGCCCGAGGGACTCTCGTTCTGTGGTTTGGCTGGGTCCCGGGGAGAACCTGGAAAGCTTTGAAAAGCAGACAAGTTTTAAGTGCTGTGCCCAACTCTGCCCCAGTGAGACACCGACATGAACGGGACCAGAGGCACCTGGTGTTACGTTGTCTTGCACGAGACAGGACCACACACACCCCTGGGCAGACAGCTGGCCGTAGGAAAGAGGAGAAATGATCAGGGCTGGGTGCTGCGGAGGAGAAAGGCACAGTTGGTATATCACTCTCTGAGGTCGCGTGTAAATGTAATTGTGGAGACAGGAGTGAGGAGCGTCTGAGTTGCAGGTGCAGGGAGGCCATCGGGCAGGTGGTGGCCAGTGTCTGACACCAGCACGCCAGTGTGCAGACTTTATCGCAGTTGTGAGGGTCTTTCTGTCAAAAAAAGGAACCAAGCGAACTAGAAAAAGAGATCATAAAAGTAAAAACATCAAGCAATCTTGGTAAATTTCCTTTCAAGAAGCAACCCAGAGTTCAGCATTCGGTGTCACACGTGCCAGGATTGTGTCCCAGATATTGAGGTGGGCTCAACTCTTGCCCCAGATCGCCTAAGTCTTACGAAAGAACACAGGCCATGTGTAAAGGGTCGTCTGTCGTAAGGGCACAGGTCACACGTGACTTCGCGTTCAAGGCTTAGCATCTAGCCGCAGGGTGACTGAGTGCACGGTATAACAAGAGGTACCACTCCGAATGAATTCTTATCACTCACTTAATGTCATTCAACATGTCACGTAAGTCTGTGGATAAAGTGGATACAATTTCCCTTTTACTTCATCTGAGTGTTGGCTTTTGTCCTCACCATGAACAGGAGCTTTGCCGTTTGAACTGTGTCTGTGGCTCACCCCAGAATGGAGAAATCGGATGTGAGCGTGTTGACCCAGAACACCCTTGGTTTCCCAAGGGAGTTACCCCCTCACTTGCTTCATGCTGGAGGTTTGGGGGTCAGAGGGATGCACCCCACGCCCTGCCCAACATCCCTGGACTACAATGGCCAGCCTCATGTACTGGCATCAGTAATGGTACCCTGTCCTACAATCAGGGACCTCACTCTTTACAGGTGTCTGGGAGGGCATCCAAGCCCCAGGCTCTCAGGGCTCAGTCCTCCAGGAAGTACCCTACCGCTGTCCCTGGATGGACAAGAGGACTGCTCTGGACAAGGGACACACACTGGGGCTGGCCCTGAAGTTCCATCCACAATTCCTATGTCCATGTCACCTGAGGTTGGCTTAACCTGGTCGGTTCCGCTCCCAAAGGGCCACTATTAGGTACTCAAATTTTAGACCTTTTGTTCTTTTCCACTATCTCCAAAGACACCTTTACTCTGGAAATGATGCTTGGGATCATCAGACTTGTAAATGACCCAAATGGACTATGACTGGTGGGTTATTTGTGGTGCCGGCCATCTTTCCTTAATGCAGGGCTTCCCAAGTCAGGGTGATTTTAACCCCAGGGACACTGCGAGGCCTTTGCACGGCCACAGTCCAGGACAGTGGGCTTGCTGGTGCTTGCTCATCCAGGACGCAGTTCAGTGCCCTCCACCCCGTGGCTTCCTCCTGTCTAGATGTCAATAGGGTGGAGACCAAGAGGCCTAAGCTGTATATGGTGGAAGCCTTCAGAAGTGTCTGTGTTGATTACACAAACATTCCGAACTGTGGACACTGGCTGCTGAGGGTGTGGAGTCTCCCATTCACCTGCTCGTGTCGTTGTCAAGCCCGCCAGCTACATGCGGTTCTTACCCACACTTTCGAAATGGGGAAACTGAGGTCCAGAGAACTTAGGCAACTGCCCAGGATCCCATGCTGATAGCACAGTCAGCACTGTGTGGCCTCCAACAGGTGGGAGCTCCTTCCAAAAGCAAGCTCTCCTGTCTGCCGTGGGGAAACCTCAGCCCCAGCCGTGCCCACAAGCCTGGCACAATCTGGACGTGGCAGCCATTGTGTCCCTGTCACGTATAAACCTGACTAATGGCTTAACTGGTACCAGAAACACAAATAGGCCCACTCTTCCCCAGGGTCTCTGGCTGGTGACAGCCCCTTGATCTCAGCACAGTCGTCAGAAAGTACACATTCCACTTTCAGACCCACACGGTGCTCCTTCCATCCTGTCCGCAGCTTCCTCCCAAGGGCTTGATTTAGGAGTGTCTGCATTATGGGGAACAAGGCTACGACCACAGAGGCCCTCCTGCACCCCGGGAGAGGGACAGGCGTCCCTCCCGCAGTACGCAGCACCCGTCCTTGTTTCACTCCTTAAGATCTAGGACTTGAGGCTGTTTTTCAAGTAGAAATTATTTTAAATCCACCATCTGCTTCATTCATGTCCTGAAAGGGAGGTCTGTGACGTGAGCCCACAGGGCAGATCCAGTCCAGTGTGGGGTGTGTTCGGGTCCTCAGCAAGGTGGCGGCCACAGAGAACATGGTGCAGCCTAGAGCAGCGTGCAGAGCAGAGCCGCAGTCACCCATGATGTGCGGGGACGGGACGGGCACCAGCTGGCTCCCCGTGAATCCTAAACTCTGAAGACAGCGTCCACCTCTGTCCCTGCCCCTCCGAGACAGAGTCCTGCCTCCCGGCAGCGTGTCAGAGGCCGGTCAGGAGAATGCAGCGTGAGGGGAGGGCAGGTAGCAGCTCTGAGGGAGACCGCCCTTCTCTCTCTGTTTCTGTGCCCCTAAAGAGAGCAGGCAGCATGGAGGGGAGGAGTCTGACACCTGGCTTCCGGGCTGTGTGAGGGACCACAGAATACATCCCTCTGGCAGCACCAAGTTGGGCGTGTCTCCTCCAGGGCCGCAGGGCCACAGGTGGGCTGTTTTCATTCCCCTCTGCATCTCAACAGTTGGCATCATGCCTGGCAAACAATAGGTGCTTAATACATGCTGGTGGGAAAAAGAAAGGGGGAAAAATGAGCAAAAAAGTCTTCTGCACCCAAGAAGCTAAGTGTCTGGCATATTTTAGGGATGTCCAGTCTTCACACCTGCTTGGCATTGATCCTTCCACAGATGGCAAGGCCTACCTGCTGTTCTCTCCTTTGTTGAATCTTCCCAAATTGTAACTGTGGAAAATTCCATTGCAAGGTTGAGAGAGCAATTAAGATGCATAGAAGTCTTCAGAGTCCATTAGAAACCTGGAGATGACATCAAAATGTGAAGTTAGAATTAGACAAATGCAATTAAAATATCATAATCTCATCCTCCATATGATTTGATAATCATTCACTCCCCACAAGAATTCTGAATGTGAATAACAGCACAAATCAAGTGACTTTATTGTTAGTGCTAAATATTTACATAGATTATAGAGGGAAGTAAACAGAGTATGACATATTGTGATAGAAATGAGTCTTTTCCAAAATTAGGAGTCAGGAAACTTGCACATTTGGCGAGAGCAAAGCTCAGGCCTCTTGTTTTCACTTGTGGAGCAAACAGGAAACAAAACTCTAGACAATTCTCTGTTCTTATTAAAATCCAATTACAGTAATAGCCCACCCATAAACTTGGGGCATTGTGAATGCAACGTAAATGTTTAAACAGCTCAGTCGCATGCGTTCCTTGAGTCCCCATGTCTTTGCATTGGTGATCTGTAGCTCAGTTGCAGCTGGCTTTTCGGGGCTTATATGGTAAAAAATTGGAAAGAACAAGCTGCTGAATATGTTATGTAGGATCTATAATTTTTTTCTTTCTCCCTTGAAAAGAGATAAAGCCTCTATTTTACTAACTCTTTGAGTTAGGCTGAATTGAGTAAGAGAATTAATTCAGTGAATATTCATAGGGCAACTACTAGGTGCAAATAGTTTTGCTGTGAGTGATATAAACATGAGTTGGCTTGTAAGAGTTGGGGAGAGAGAAGGGCTCAGCTGACTCTAACATAAGATAGACCTGGATGCTGTGACGGTAGGGACTCCGGAAGTCTCCTGGGGCTTCTGAGCTGAGGACTCTCCTTCTGTGGTCTGGATGGGGACCAAAGAGAGGGAGGCTACGGCACTGTTAAGATTGCAGGGTATTAGACAAGAGCCCTGGTCCGTGCCAGCCAGGAGGCTTCTGAATCCTCAGAAAGCTTCGAGTGAAAAATCAGGGAGTTGCAACTTCACGCAGGCTATGGGTGAGGCAGTCACTGAAGGGTTAAAATTATTCCACTCGAGGCCCCTAACTCTGCCGGTTTCCCTACAACACAGCTTTAGAAAAATAAGCCCATTTTGAGAGTTTGGAGTATTTTGCTTTCCTGAGTTGGCAACGTGTTGTGTGCATTTTTTGGCCAAACGTATTTCTTGAGTCAGATGCAACAACTAAAAATAAATACAGACACACGCACACAGCAACACTTACAAATATATACATTTTCTCCAAAGGTAATTTTTCTAAAAGCCAGAATAGCTTTTGGTACCACATCTAATTAGGAGATTGTAGAACAACGCAGAACCATCTTGATGATAATAACCATCTTCAGATAATGTGGTGTTAAATTGACTCACTCAACATCTATTCTGTGTGTAGATTTGGTTTATTTTTAGTTTCTCATTTGAAGCCAGGAATCCAAATGGAGAGGAAGGGTGTTCGGTGAGTGGCTGGGGCTGGGGAGGCTGAGGTCCAGTGCCTGGCACCGTGGCTGTTCCCAACCTTGGCCACACCTAGCAGTGGAGGTTTTCAGTGCAGCGTCCAGCTGGGCTGCATCTCAGGATCTGGGACCCACGTTCACTCTAAGAAAGACAAATGGTGGCACACTTAGAACAATGTGTTCTGCTGAATCTGAGACTGTACTCCTCAAACCACCGAGGGCATCAAAGTCAAGAAAGTCTGAGAAACTGTTACAGCCAAAGAGGAGCCCAAGGAGACAGGAAAATAAATATCAGGGGTTCCGGACAGAGAAAGGACACGAGGGGAAAACTGAGGGTAAGGAAACCAGGTGTGAGCTGCAAGTAATAACCATGTCTCGCTGTTCATGTTCTCATGGTAACTCCTGTCCCAGCTCAGGTAAGATGTTAACAGGAGGGAAACCCCCTGCAGAGTGTGCAGCACCCCTTGGGACTATGGTTACAGCTTTTCTGTAAATCTCACACTATTCTAAAATAACAGGCTCATTGAAAAAATATAAACAAGATCACTTAAAACTCCCCTTATTCCACCCATGGGGAAGAAGCATGCTGTCCACATTTTGCTGCGTTCCACTGTCTGTGCACATGCTGCTTGTGGAGGGATCGCAGTGAGCAGCCTGTTCCCTCCCCTTATAGGGATGCAACCAGCCTCAATGTGTCAGTAAAAATGTACCTGGTCAATCAGGCAATAGCCTCGTGAACACTGTCTCAGAACATTGCCCCCTTTGATACTGGAAGGAAGCGTAATAAGTAGATCCTGGAAGACACCAGGCTGCCCACGTCCCCTGCTCTGGGGAATCTTAGTGCTGGGGACAGACTCCTGGAGAAGCCACCTCACCAGGTTAGCGGTGGTCCTCCATGACACCCAGATTCTCCTCTTGCAAGAGTCCTACCTGCCGAGCCACAGGAGACTGTGCTGTGGGGCTAATCTGGCCAGTTCCAAGCTAGTGGCCATGGTGGGTGCCATTTAGGAAGGCCCACTTGACTGAGTGCAGCGTGGCCTCTGCAATCAAAGACAAGGAAGCCACAGCCCTGGGCCTCGGGGTCTGTGATTCCAGCTGAGGAAGTGGCAGGGGTGCTGGTGACCAGGAGTGAAGCAGGTTGGATGCCGGCCGGAGGCCAGCAGCAGGAATGAATTCCACAGCACAGGATGAATTCTGCAGCACCGTGGCCTGTGCTGGCAGCCCTGCTGCCTCTGAAGTGAATGGCTGACACGGGTCGGCTCAGATCCGGCAGGCTCGCCTGTCAGTCTGCTCTCAGCTGCCACTGAAAGCCCACCACACATGGGGCCGCCCCAAGGTGATGCTGACTGCCTGCCTAAAGCCCAGATGGCAAAGAGGGCTCCCATCTTGGTTGGCATGCAGCTCAGAGAAGGGGGAGAGCTGCTCACTCTGCCTGCATGCCCCACTCCCCACCTCTGCAGCCCGGCTTCTGTGTTCACAGCCCCAGCTGCTGCCGCCATGGACTAACTACCTCCACCAGCACCAGGTCCTGGGGGTGACTCCCCAGTGGGCTCCAGGTCCTGGTGGTCTCCAGTCTGGATTCTAGGGACCATCTTTAGAAGAAGAGTATGTGGACCAGTCAGTCCCTCAGCCTCACAGGCAGTAGTCTGCTGCATCCTCAGGGACACGGGCTGCTAATGGGTCAGCCTTGTCAATATCTAAGAAGGACCTGCAAGCTATTTCTATCTCTCAGAACTCCATCATTCATTTCCCAACCGTGCCTCCCCCTGTGGGCCTGCCTCCTGCCCCAGGAGCAGTGATGTAGGACATTACTATGATCCCGGTTGGGTCCAAGCTGGAAAGAGGCATCAACACAGGCTTTGAGAATTCAGAAAGGCTCCCTGGGGGAGGAGGCATCCATGTGGGACAGAGAGAAGATGAGTCTGAATGGCAGTGGGGGGGAAATAAAGAACTCCTGGCTGCACCGAAGAGTAGCAAGACGAAGGGAAGGGAGGGGCGGAGGAGGTGTGAGAGTCCTCTGAGCCTGGACCATATCCTGTGGACCAAAGGGGACAAGAAGTGGGAGGGCCGGGACAGGGCAGAGGTTGTGTGCTGGGGAGGATGGGTAAAACGCAGAGATTGGCTGAGGCCAGGCCAGGCAGCTGAGCATAACCTGGACTGCGGAAGGCTAAAAGGCGCAGGTCCTACTTCCAGATAAGGAGGTGCAGCCCCCACCACAGCTGTTGTCACTGGATGCTACCAAGCAGAGGATCATATTTAGTGGCAAAAAAGAAGAGAGAGAAAGGGGCGAGGATCTTCCATATGGTAAAGGTTCTCATTAGATTCTATTGTGAACTTTGCTAATGGCTGGGTTAACATCATTTGGAAATCATTGTAAATATCAGCTGTGTCTATATTCGGCACTTGAAATTTTCCTATTGAAGCCTGTTAGCTTTGCTTGTGTTTTTCAGTGGAGTGTTATTCATTTAAAGCTGTTTGAAAATCTGATCAGAAAGATCTTCAACCCAGAAATTTAGTGATTTGGAATACACTAGCCTCTTGCACTAGGGTTACCTTTTGAGCAGTGCCCAGGGAAAGACACCGGTGGAACCACATGCTCGGATGTGCTGTGGTGTTTGGAGGGCTGGGACTGTGAAGTTCCGATTTGTCACAGAGGATTGCAATTTAACACTTGTGACCTCCACCTGACACAGGAGAGTGTGGGGGCCAGTGTCTGGGTCAAGGGACTTTCTGGAAGCTCAGAGATGTGGATGGGCACGTTTATTATCTGCACTCTGATTCACCAGGTGAGCTGGTAGCTTCCTACAGAGGAGATGCACTCTACCTAAAATGCTGCCACAAAATGCTTTGGCCACTGTCTGTGTCTTCTGAGTGACCCCTGGTTCACCGGGGCTGGTGGCTGACTCAGGATTGGATGGCTCTTACTGTTATTAGAACAGCCACAGTGGGGCTGTTTGGGGGGTTGCTGAGTGGTGAAAGTTGTAGAGAGGTGTATCCTAAATTATTCTAGGGGAAGCGGGCCCTATGGGAGTGAAGCAGAAGGCACAGATAAGGCAGGACCACATCGTCAGTGGGGCAGGACGACCCAGCTGTCTTGACGGTCACCTACGTCTGCCAGGACTATGCACAGGATTACACACCACCAGGACCTAGAAGTCTACATTTGGAGTTCACCGACCTGGAAAACATCTTGAGTCTTCTTTAACCATCCCAAATTCCTCTAATTCTATGGTTTGTATGTCTCTTGTGGATTTCTCTGAAACACAGAACTCATTTAGAAAATCTTCCATGCCAGCAAATGAGTTTATAGGCATCTATAGGCTAAGAAATGCACCCTTCCTGCTACCAGGAAAAGATGGTGAGAGAAGCTTGCCTCCACTTTGACTGGCACTCCCTACTTTGCAATGTTCATTTACGACGATTTGTAGCTTTTTAGAAACATGCTTATGAATCATAAATATGTTTATGCATTAGCCAACTTTGTGCCTGTTTTATAGATGGAGAAAGAAAGGCAAGAGACCTTTAGTGCCTGGCAAGTATCTGGCAGACGTCAGAGAGCTCCGGGTATTTTCATCAGAAACAGCTCATCACCGAGGGGACTAAAGTCGTACTGGCTGCTCTCCGTCCTCAACATTGATTCCCTGCCCTGGGCACACTGATGCACTAAATTATGAAACTCATTTTTTCATAGATACACTGCAGAATAAATATCTGGAAAATCCCTCCAATCCTGATAAGATGCCTACAGAGAAAACATTCTCTCCATCTGCCCCTGAGCGCTGTAATGCTCACCTGCCGGGTCCTGAAATTTCACAGTGGGCCAGAACGCTCTTCGTCTCAGTGATTTATTCTTGTTTCTTCCTGTTACAAATCAAGCCCATCGCATTTCCTGGGATGTAGGTGAGGCTGCTGGCTCTTCATGATGACCAAAGCGATAAATCAGGGCAAGTTCCTGTCCTGCAGTAGGAAGCTGGAATTGGGGTGTGCGCGTGTTCATATCTGTGCTCCAGAGAAGGACCCCAAGAGTTCCGGTAGCCAGTTGTCTCCCAGAGCAGGGGAAGATGAGCCCCGGTCACCAACACTAACTGCAGCCTCCCCCGAGTTGCCCGTTTCCAAGTCACGCCATGCTTCATCCTGTCCAGGGCCTGTAAGAATGGAGGCTAAATGGCTGAGTCTATCAAAACATCGTCACCGAAGCCTCGTGCACGTCGTGACCTAGTTCCCCAAGAGCTGGTGTAGAAAAGACCAGAAGTGGGTCATCAGAGAGAGTTGGATCAAGTGAAGGAAGAAAGTCACTTCGTGAGCAATCATTTAAAAATGTTTCCGTATCGGCTTCTGGAGATGAACCAAACAGACTGGAGCGGCGATTCCAGCGATGCTGGCTGTGCCATTTCGGGGCAGTTGCTGACCTGGGCAGGCGAGCTGCAGAGCCAGGCTGGTGGGGACCTGAGCTCCGGGGCACAGGAACAAACCCACCTTCTCCTCTTCTCAGAGTCCAGATTCCTGAAAGAGGATTCCGCGGTGTTCCTGAGATGAGGCTTGGGGTAAATGGGCGTTTTCTTTGTTGGTTGGTTTGTTTTGGCAGATTACAAAGCCTGTCCATGAAAATCTGAATATTTTTACCAGTAGGAGCAGAATGCCAGTTGAGTTTTTCTTCATTTCCATTTTTAAAGGACATGTGCCCTCTCATTTCCAAACCTGGCAATGGGAGCCACACCATCAACTAACTCCACAACCTCGGAACTGGAAATATTGGTCCTTATGCTGCACCTCCTTTGGGGTCTGCAGGGGCAGCCATACAGCAGGGACAGGCCAGCCTGCCTGGCCTGGGCCCCGGCCCCTGGAGCTGCAACCCCAGCTCTGGCTCTTCTTGCCCCCAGGCCCTCACGGTTGTGATTCCCTGGAAGAAGGCATGGGCTATGATGTCGCAAGGTGCGGCACTGACTCCCTTCTGAGTACCTTGACCATGCAGCACCCGTGGAGGATTGGGTGCTGATCAGGAGCTTCCTGTGCACACCTCATTTCCACCTCATAGCATCTCTGAGGGCCGTGTGCTCGCCACCCTCCCATTTCAGAGGACAGACTTCAAGGCTCAGGAAGGAGAAGCTGGCCCAGGCGGCTCAGCCGGGAACCCTGTGCCCCATCCCGCGTGTAGCTCCTCTGTGCACACCTTGCACTATGCTGCCGTTCCTTTAGGCAATCTTCTCACTGCCGAAATTCAGCCCACTTTCTTTTAAAACAACTTTTAATCATCTGACGACTGCGCCTGTGTCCTGCCGTGTCCCTAACGGACTGTGGTTGAATTGAGCCACCTCTTCAGGCAGAAGACTATCCCTCTCTGCCTGGTCACCTCCACCCCCATCAGGGCCCGGCCTTCAAGTCACCATCAGCCTCCGTCCTCATTCTCATCACTGGCCTGTGAAAGGGCTGTGGGCATTAATTGAATGGCCACATCTTCACTGAAGCTAAATATTAACTGGGCCCGAAGGTGGCAGGTGATATATGGACGTGACCCTCCACAGCAGAGCTGAGCTGAGAGTCAGATTTATTTTGCCTCAGGAAATACAGATGGAATTTGGGCCCAAATATTCATTGTCTGGAGAGCAGCTCTGGAACTGTGGTCAGGAGCATTTAGATGGTAATAAATATGGTATTTTAGGGGTGGTGAAGGGCAGCAGCCATGGAGTAGCACGTGCACCTGTGCCATCACATAGTCTTGGACCTGGGGCCTGGCTGGGCCCTTTGCCTGGAAACGGGACGCCCGATGCCCCCGTGCCTCGCCAAAGTGTCTGGCATGGAGCACGTGCTCATGATCCTAAGTTAGGTTGAGAAAAAAGGAAACTGGATTTTTGAAATTTATTTGATGTGGGACAATTTCACTTTCACATTTGGCAAACAGTAGAAAAGCTTTAGAATCCCCAGGTTGCCCAGGGCTGTGCAGATCCTGCTGACTGCCCGCTGCCATTCGGGCTTCTGGTCGTGGCAGGTCGCCTTGTAGTCACTCCTTGCGACAGTGCCAAGAACTTGAGATGAGCATTTAGTAGAGCCTGTAGGGGCACAGAGGGACACTGCTGTCCAGAAAGCCACTCTCCACAGACAGTTTGCTTAGACCACGGGCTGCACAGGCAGAAAGCAAGAACCCGTGTGCTGACAGCAGCGTGGCAGTGGGAGACGTCCCCTCTCCCCCTTAGGGCTGTGAACACTGTCAGGAGCTGGGGTCCCTCCCTCCATCCTTTGTAAAGATGGAATTAAGCTTTGGTTCCCTCAAGTTGAAGGTCACTCTGCAGGAAAATTCCAGGAACAGATGCATGGAGTTCCGGGGACTGATGGCCGATGACGTCCACCCAGTGTGGGTGGGCACTGCCTCTCTTTTAGCAATAACCGGGAAAGCAGACGATTATGCACAATTACCAATGAAGGCAGCATAATTGCATCTAACTTTTTTGTTCTTGTTGGAATCTGCCATACCGGCCTCCCCCTGCTGTCTCCAGCCAGGCGCAGACTCCCTTAGCCCCTGGCCCAGCACTGTCCCAACACCACCCTGCCACAGGTGCTTGCTTCTTGCTTTGCCATGCTGTGATCTCTCAGTGTGGGGACCTAACCTGCCTGGCAGCAGAGGGGACATAGGCTGCTGCTCTGACCCAAGCAGCTGTTGCGGGCGTCTCACCCCAGGGCTGCAGTAAATGGGCAGCCAGCAGGTCTGCACACCCTCATCCTAACAGGAGTGGCCCATGTGTATCCCCTCCCTCGCACCGCCAGTGTCCTCAGCCTGCAGCAGGACAAGAGCCCTGGGCCAAGGCGCTCCTTCTTTGGCCTCCTGGCCAACACCGTGTGAGCTCAGTGCTCGTCTCTGAGTTGTAACCAGGTACTGGAGGGCTTCCATTTCTCAGACTTGAAACTGAGGCTCGGAGGCCCAGTGGGGCTCACACATCTTGGGCAGTCTATTAGCAGGACGTGCACTCACTCTGCTCCTTTTGAAACTGCGTCCTCAAACCTGTATCCCAGGGTCATGGCACCACAGAAAACAGTTTACAAGGTCGCTGGCAGAAAGCTCAGCAGCTGAGCTATTTTAAAGCAAAATATCAGACCGTGGGAGAGCCCAGGCTGATTGTAATGACACAGTGCGGGCTTGGGATAAAATGTCAAACCCAGGCCTTGCCCCGGGGGAGTCACTAAAAATAGCCGGGTGGGCACTGTTCCCAGCTCAGGGCCTGGTCTCTGCTTGGCTCCACACCATTTTAGGAAACCTGAGTCACTAACGCACCGCTCCTCCTCCCTTGGTGGTGTCTGCGCCTCCTCCGGGACACCTCACCCCGGCAGAAGTACGGGCATTCGCCCTCCTCCCACAAATCCTGCTTGTGTTAACG
>PVJO010002986.1:0-107840 GCA_004026905.1 Hystrix cristata
TCCCTCCCTCGCGCCCTCCCCCGCCCTCCCCGAGGCGCCGGCTGGGCGCGCGCGCGGCGGGGGCCGAGGCTGCTCCCTCGCTCCCCCCACCCCGCCCCGCCGGGCTCCAACCGCCGCCGCCGCCGCCCCGCCGCCAGGCCCCCGCCCCCGGCTCGGCCCGGCCCAGGCCCCGCGGGGCCTCCCGCCCCCACCTGGGGGGCGCCGCCGCCGCCGCCGCCGCCGCCGCGCTCCGCGGCCCTCAAGGCGCCCTCCCACCCTTTGCTCCCGCTCGCCCTCCCGCCCTCCCTCCCGCCGGCCGGGGTGCGCGGCGGCGGGGCGGCCCGCGGGCCATGAGTGCGGCGCGGCCCAGCCCGGCCGGCCGGGGGCGGCGCCCCAAGCCCGGGCCCCGCGCGGCCCGCGCCCCCGGCCCCCGCTGAGCCCCGGGCCCCGCGCGGCCGAGGCCATGTTCCCCGTGTTCCCGTGCACGCTGCTGGCCCCCCCCTTCCCGGTGCTGGGCCTGGACTCCCGGGGGGTGGGCGGCCTCATGAACTCCTTCCCGCCACCTCAGGGTCACGCCCAGAACCCCCTGCAGGTCGGGGCTGAGCTCCAGTCCCGCTTCTTCGCCTCGCAGGGCTGCGCCCAGAGCCCGTTCCAGGTGAGTAGGCCGGGCCGGGGCGCGCCGGGCGGGAGGGCGCCGACCCGCGGCCCGGCCCAACGCGCTGTCCCCGCAGGCCGCGCCCGCGCCGCCGCCCGCGCCCCCGGCCCCGGCTGCCGAGCCGCTCCAGGTGGACCTACTCCCGGTGCTCGCCGCCGCGCAGGAGTCCGCCGCCGCCGCCGCCGCTGCCGCCGCCGCCGCCGCCGCCGTGGTGACCGCGCCCCCGGCGCCCGCCGCCGCCTCCACGGTGGACACAGCGGCCCTGAAGCAGCCCCCGGCGCCCCCGCCGCCGCCCCCGCCCGTGTCGGCCCCCACCGCCGAGGCCGCGCCCCCCGCCGCCGCCGCCACCATCGCCGCCACCGCCGTCGTCGCCCCCACCTCGACGGTCGCCGTGGCCCCTGTTCCGTCCGCCTTGGAGAAGAAGACAAAGAGCAAGGGGCCCTACATTTGCGCCCTGTGCGCCAAGGAGTTCAAGAACGGCTACAATCTCCGGAGGCACGAAGCCATCCACACGGGAACGAAGGCCGGCAGGGTCCCCTCGGGTGCTATGAAGATGCCCACCATGGTGCCCCTGAGCCTTCTGAGCGTGCCCCAGCTGAGCGGGGCCGGCGGGGGCGGGGGCGAGGCGGCTGCCGGCGGCGGCACGGCCGCAGTGGCTGCTGGTGGCGTAGTGACCACGACCGCCTCGGGGAAACGCATCCGGAAGAACCACGCCTGCGAGATGTGCGGCAAGGCCTTCCGAGACGTCTACCACCTGAACCGACACAAGCTGTCGCACTCGGACGAGAAGCCCTACCAGTGCCCGGTGTGCCAGCAGCGCTTCAAGCGCAAGGACCGCATGAGCTACCACGTGCGCTCACATGACGGCGCTGTGCACAAGCCCTACAACTGCTCCCACTGTGGCAAGAGCTTCTCCCGGTGTGCAGGGGCCTCCGCCGCCCGCTAGGCCGGTGGGGAGGGAGGGGCGGCATCCGAGGTGGCCTAGCCTTGGCTAGTGGGAGGGAGGTGGCTCCTGACGCTGGGGAAGGGGAGCCACTCTCAGGGAGGAGAGAGGAAAGCCTCGCTTGGTTACCAGGGAGCAGGGGGTGGTCCTTTGCAAAGGAGGTGGGCCTGTGGGTGGGAGGAGGAGGAAGCCCGGTTTGAGGGGAGGGATTTCCTGCAGAAGTAGGACCATGAAGCTCCGGGAGAAAACGCAGGGACCTTTGGAAAGGCCTGTTGTAGAAAGCGGATCAGATCTGGGGCACATACCCCCCAGCCCTAACCCCAACCCAAACATATCCCCAGGCCGGATCACCTCAACAGTCACGTCAGACAAGTGCACTCAACAGAGCGGCCCTTCAAATGTGAGGTAGGAAGCCCGCCTCCTCCTGTCCTGGTTTTCATGATTTTGATCCTCATTGTAGTTGTCTGAGTTCAGCCTCTCAGACCCCCTTTTTCTCTCTCTTCTTTTTGCCTTTTCACTCCATTTTCTCATTTCTTCTTCAAGGCCTCATCATCTCACTCCCATTTCCTACAGATCAAAGATCCCCAAGGCTCTGATCCCTTTAACCTCTTGCTCCCTTCTCCCCACTCCTGGAAGCTTTAACTCTCCTGTGACACCCCCCACGCCCCTCCCCCCTCCCCAGAAATGTGAGGCAGCTTTTGCTACGAAGGATCGACTCCGGGCACACACAGTACGACACGAGGAGAAGGTGCCATGTCACGTGTGTGGCAAGATGCTGAGCTCGGCTTATATTTCGGACCACATGAAGGTGCACAGCCAGGGCCCTCATCATGTCTGTGAGCTCTGCAACAAAGGTACATGCTGAGGGATGCCAGCAGGGCCAGGGTGGGTGTGGGGGGGCACACATCGGTGGCCTTTCCACAGATGTGGGTTAAGGGTGCTGCAGCCAAGAGCTCATGGCATCTAGAGCCCTTTAGGAAGCAAATAAAGTAGCATTCAGGATAATTGACCAATTACTAAATTGTAAGAAGCTGTAACTGGAGGAGATGACCTACCTGAGAGAGTCACCGTGCTAGGTGTGTGGGAGCAAAATGGAAGTGGGACACAGCTGCTTTGGAAAAGGAGTGGTCAAGAGAGCCAGTCCCCGAGGGTTAGAAGGCAAGGTTTCAGCTGTGTAGCCACAAGGTCTTGTTTCCAGCTCCTGGGGCAAGTACAATACGATGGCAGGAGTTTAAGAAGCACACATCCTGCCCCACTAACAGAGAAAGTTCACTGAGTAACTGGGCTGTGACTGTGGGGCACCAGAGGGTGGGACACAGCCGTCTCTGCTGAGAGTCTACCCTTCAGGTAGCTAGGAATCAGTGAGTGTCTTGTCACCTTAGGAGAGAGCTCCTGGTCACGGAGAACGAGCTCTGTAGATACCAAGGCTGAGGAACAGACACCAGCCCAACTGGCCTCAAGCTCGGGGGGGGGGTGCTGTGCCCCAACAGTAGCTGGCCCCAGGCTACCAGGATGTGGGAGGAGGACAGGGTCATCTGAGGAGCGTGTCCCCAGCCTAGGAGAACAGCCCCGTCTCTGGGGTCTCCACCTGGCTGACCCCCATTCCCCATCCCAACCCACCCCCCCATAGGCTTCACCACAGCAGCATACCTGCGCATCCACGCGGTGAAGGACCATGGGCTCCAGGCCCCGCGGGCTGACCGCATCCTGTGCAAGCTGTGCAGCGTGCACTGCAAGACCCCTGCCCAGCTGGCCGGCCACATGCAGACCCATCTGGGGGGGGCCGCCCCCCCTGTCCCGGGAGATGCCCCCCAGCCACAGCCCACCTGCTGAGGGGGACCCCCGCACCCACCAGGCAAGGCGTGGGGCATGGCTGGGGGGGCGGAATGGGGAGTGTGGGACACGGGGGCTCAAAGGGCCCACTAGGGGATCTCAGGAAGGCCAGGGATGCCCATCTTTGCTCAGGTTAGGGAGATTTGGGGACCAGGGAGGGCCCTTCAGGAGAACCACTCTTGTCTGGATAAGGAGGCAGGCCAAAGCTTGGGTACAAGATAGGAAGTGAGCAACGGCTGTGTCCCAGGGGAAGTAGTCTGGGGCAAGGGGTCTTGCCATTCAGGTTGCGCTGTGATTGTGGTGTTTCTTACTGTGCAGGTACTGGTGAAGTTTGTCCAATGGCGGCGGCGGCGGCAGCGGCGGCAGCAGCGGCAGCAGCAGCAGCAGCTGTGGCAGCCCCTCCCACAGCTGTGGGCACCCTCTCCGGGGCTGAGGGGGTACCAGTGAGCTCTCAGCCACTTCCCTCCCAGCCCTGGTGAGCTCCAAGTTGGTGGGGGAGAGGGGAGAGTGGAGGAAAGCTCCTTGGTACAGTCTCCTCTCCCACTCTCTCTTCCCACCAACTCCTCACTAGTTCCTTCCAACCAAGGATCCTCCAGAAAGAAAGGAGGAAGAAATGCATTCTTAGGGGAATTTGCTAGGTTTTAACAATTTGTTTCTCCTGCTCCTCTTCTCTTCCTATCAGAGCTGACCCTACACACACCTGACCTCTCAGTTGTGTTGAAGTCCCATGGACAGTGGGCAGGGGTGTCAGAGGACAGGAGCAGCCACTGCCCTCATCCCCTCTCCTCCCTGTACCCCCTGCCCTCCCAGGGATTTGTGAGCCTTTCCTCTTAAATGGTCCATGCTCCCCTCCTTCCCATCCTTTACCCTCTACTGTCTGCTGCCCCTCCCTGGGGAGTTGGTGCTTTTTTTTTTTTTCCAGGGGGAGGGAGGAGAGGAAGGAGGGGAATAAAAAATTCTGTCCTAGAGAGGGAGTGTGATGAGAGATTTGAGAAGGGACAGAAGCAGGGAAGGCAGAGGTTATATCTTCATAAGATAGGATTGTTGGGGGTTAGGCCCTAAACATCCTACTTGAGAATCTTTTAAGGGGAAAAAGGGGGATCAAAAGAAGGAGCCACTAGTGCCAGAGGCAGAACAGGAGATGGAATTTTAGGGGGCCAGGGTAAAGGAGGGGAACCAGGGACTAGAGGTGCTTCCTGGGGGCGGGGGAAATGCAGCCACAATGTCTCACCCTTCCCTCTTCCACCCCAGCTCCAGCCCTGGTCTTTTCATCCTTTTTCCCCACAACAAGCTGTGGCCCTGGCCATGTCATCGTGTTCCTGTGTCCCCTGCATGTTCCCCACCCTCCACCCTCTCCTTTTGCGCGGATCCCATTATAATACATTTTAAATAAAAACCTGGCTCTGACTTTGGGTTCAATGAATTGCCCTCACCAAGATCCCTTTCGCTTTCCTCTAGGGGTTTCTGTGTTCTGCTTGTTGTCAGTCCGGGCTTTACCCAGCTTTGCCCCGCTTCGTGGCTCTGGGACATTAGCTCCTCCCTCTCCAGGGGCAGCCCGAGTGGCTGCAGCAGAGATTTAGGGTGGGGCCAAGGCTCCAGTGGCTGTGGAGAGCGAGTTCCAGGAAGCCTAGGTCTCTGGGAGAATACCCAGTCTGGACCCGCCCAAAATAACCCCTAGAGGTCTGAAGCGGCCGGTTTAGACGTCCATACAGTCGCGGGGACCTCCTGCTGTTTCCGGCCCTACCCACACTGTGTGCCGCTCTGACCCAGCAAACACCTGCATACTCTTAAAGCCGTGGGAGGCAGTGTGGTTCAGACAGGTTAAGGGAATCTGCGGCCCCAAGTTGAGAGCAGTAAGAATAACTTGCACCTAATGCCCCAGTTCTGGGAATTGGCGGACCCCCCCCCCCCGTTTACAGAGTTTATGGACCCAACCCTCCTGCTGTCCCCAGCTGGCTGGCCTTGCAGCCTCTGCCAAGCCCTGCTCTTCACAGGCTCCCCTTCCTGAGCCTGCCAGTGCCCATTTCTGTCGGGAGACTTCTATTCTGCAGGCTCCCTTCACTTGAGACCCCACCTTGCTCCTCTTTTGCCCCATCTCCCTTCCCCTCTGGTGTAGGGGTGCCTCCGCCCAGTCTTGCTTTGGCCCTGGTCCCGTCTCTCTTCGTAGACCCCGGTCTCTGCCTGGGCTCCTGGTGACCGTTGGCGGGAGGGGCTGAGGACCTAGGAAGGGGGCGCCCCGTCGGGAGGTGCACGTGGGTAGGGGTAGGGAGGGGCGATAGTGGTCCCCGGGCCGTTGCCTGGGTAACGCGGGGCTTGGCACGCGCGGCTCCCTCGGGCTGGCCGGGAGGGGCTGGAGGCGTGTTAGGGGCGGGGGCGGCGCGCGGCGGCAGCGGAACGCAGGGGGAGGGGACCGGCGGAGAGGGGACGAGCGAGCGCGAGGAGAGGAGGGGACCCGCCGCCTCCCTCTTGCGCTCACTGACTTGCTCCCACCCGGGCTGCGGCTGCTGCAACGGCGGCGGCAGGGGCCGGAGCCGTCCAGACGCTGGCGTCGAGGTGAGGCTGGCTCGAACTGAGGCTGCGGTAGGAGGGGACAGACAGACGGACCGGAATGCACGGGAAGGCGGGCGCCGGGAAAGCTGGAGGGTGGTGCTGGGCGCGCCGCCGCCCCGGGAGGAGGGCAAGCCCGCTGAGGGCGAGGGAATCCCCAAGAGAGGTTTGAGAAGGGGCTTCCGAGATGCCCAGCACCCTCAGGAAGGGGCGAGGTGTCTGCTCCCCAAACGCGCAGCAAGAAAACCCGCACCGCCTGGGCGCCCACGGAGGAGAGGATGCAGAGGGAGTGGAGTGTGTATGTCGGGTTCCCTGCTTAGTCTGTCTGAGTGTACGGTGTCCGCACAGCTTGTTGATTTGGGGGCGCTCCGGCATCCGCTGGCATCTGGAAGTCTGGATCTTGTTGGGCGCATTAAGGAGAGACGCTGGGGGGGGGGGTTGGTTCTGTTTATAAAAGGGTTTATCTTCTCTGGGCTTTCCAAGCGGAAGACTGAATAGAGTGCTTCTCCCCTGGGATGTCCAACCCCGAGGCAAGGGAAACCTTAACTTTTCTTCCTTTCCCCAGAGACAGCGCAAAACTGGCCCTGAGACAGGAGCCTGATCCTCTGGGGCCTGCAGTGCTGAGAGCCCTGCTTCCCTTCTCACACCAAACCTGTCTCCTCCTCTTCCAGGATTTGCTACTGTCTCTGCTGTTCCCTCCTCCCCACAGGGGCCCTCTCCCCTCTCCCATCTCAAGATGGCAGCCAGCCCCTCTGAGGTCTCTGAGACGAAGGGGGTGGAAGAGAGTCCTGAGACCCAGGGAGAAGGACCTGGCAATTCCAAAGCTGGAACTGGTCCTCTTCAGGTCCTAATAGGGGTCCCAGACCAGCCAGAGGCTCTGCAGCCAGGCCCAGACACAACTGCAGCCCCTGTGGACTCGGGGCCCAAGGCTGGGCTGGCTCTAGAAACCACAGAGACCCCAACTGGGGCCCCAGAAACAGCCCAGGCCACAGATCTCAGCTTAAACCCAGGAGGGGAACCAAAGGCCAACTCCAGCCCTGAAGAAGCATGCCAAGAGCCAGCATCCAAACCAGCAGTGAACAAAGAGGCCACTGCAGACCAGGGGCTGGAACAGGAGTCTGCAGCCCTGCCTGAGCCAGCCTCAGAGCCTGCTCCCAAGCTAGAGCCCCAGGCAGACCCTCAGCCAGCTTCCCAGCCCACTCCCAAACCAGTCCTTCAACCAGAGCCCCCTACCCAAGAGGACCCCACCCCTGAGGTCCTTATAGAGAATGTGGAGGAAAAGCAAGAGAATGGGGCAGTGGTCCCTCTGCAGGCTGGTGATGGGGAAGAGGGCCCAGCCCCCCAGCCTCACTCACCCTCCTCAACAAAACCCTCCCCAGCAAATGGGGCTCCTCCCCGGGTGCTGCAGCAGCTGGTTGAGGAGGACCGAATAGGAAGGGCTCACAGTGGGCATCCAGGATCTCCTCGAGGTAGCCTGAGCCGCCACCCCAGCTCCCAGTTGGCAGGGCCTGGGGTGGAGGGGGGTGAAGGCACCCAGAAACCTCGGGACTACATCATCCTTGCTATCCTGTCCTGCTTCTGCCCCATGTGGCCTGTCAACATCGTGGCCTTCGCTTATGCCATCATGGTGAGCCTCAGGGGACCCTGGCCTAGGTCTGCTGTGGCTCTCTGCTTCCCACCAGTGCTGGGTCAGAGCCCCAGTAGGAACTAAGCCTTCCTGTCCCTCTCTGCATGGACCCATTTCCCAAATTACTGGGCCCAAGCACAAGGTCCTGAGTTCAATCCCCAGTGCCCACCCTCCAAATTACTGGGCCTTTGTTTGCCTCTCCCCAGGACCTAACCTTCTGAGCCACTGCTGTCCTACCCCTTCAGGTGGGAGGGATACAGAGACTTGGTTCCCCCGAAGCCTCACTGACCTGTGCCCTCTTCACTCTGCTTTCCCAATCCTCCTTCCTCCCTTAACTCTATGGGGCTGGCTTCTCTTCTGGACGACTTTCACCTGATCCCTGCTGGGCTGGCTTCTCCTGACCTGGGCCATGGTACCTCCACCCCCTCACCCTAACCCCAGTCCCGGAACAGCCTGCAGCAAGGGGACGTGGATGGGGCCCAGCGCCTGGGCCGCGTGGCCAAGCTCTTAAGCATCGTGGCACTGGTGGGGGGGGTCCTCATCATCATCGCCTCCTGCGTCATCAACTTAGGCGGTGAGTGGGGGTCGGGAACAGGCAGGGGAGGAGTGGAAGGGTTGCCAAGGGCAGCTTTACTAACCCCTGCCCCTGCTTTCTCCTGTCTGTCCTCCCTACTTCTTTGTCTCTCTTATCTCCCTCCTTTCCCCTCCCCTGTCTCTGTCCTTCCCTCTCCTCTCCCACAGTGTATAAGTGAGGGGCTCTGCCCTGCATTCCAAGACTTTTCTTCCTGTTGGGAGCTGCCTTGGGCCCATCCCTCACATGAGGGAGCCCAATCGATGGCCCTGGCCCCCATCCCTAGGGACCAAGGGAGCCTGAGCGGACTTGTTTACAGCTTCTTTCCTGTTCCTGCATCCTGCCAGGCTCCTCTGCCAACCGTAGGCCTCCCTTCTCCCTGCACTGTTTCCAACTCCCTGCACTTCTGCCTGCTGATACATCCCCTCCATCCTCTTGGCCTCCCTAACCCTGCACTTCTGGAAACCTCTGCACATCTCCCAAACTCTGTGCTCTCAGCCACCTTGCATCTCTCCCAGCCTCCCTGCACTTCTTCCAGTCCCCTGATTTCTCTGAACTTTAACCCTGGCCTCCTGTTCCCAACTTCCATTGTCTTGGAATCTAACCCATTCCTTTCCTCTCCTTTATCATCTGCACTCCCCCCTTTCTGCCTCTTCCTCATCCCTTAGCATCCTCTTCTCCACCTTCCTGCCACCATTTATTATTCTGCAAGAACTCCAGCACTTAGATCAGGCTGGGGGAGATGGAGCGGTGTCTGGAGAGGGCTACCTAGCCCCGGGGCTCCGACTGTTCTCTGCTGGGACCACCCAGGCCCAGATCCCTCACTCCCCCTGCCCCCAGGCGCCTTTTGGGTCGCAGAGCAGGCAAACCAGCCTCTCCTGGGGTCTTGTACAAGGGAGTCCGGGTTCTGAACGCACTAGGGAGGAGGGAGAGGCATGGCACCTCAAGGTTCAGAGGAAGGTTCAGAACGAGCTGGGAACGAGCTGACCCGCCCACTCGAGCGTTTAACCTTAGAGTTTCTTGCTTGAAGGTGTCAGGAAGGTGTTGTGTGTATGGGGGGGGCTCGGGCCATTCACTTGCTTTGTAATGAAAGGGAAAACAAAACAAAACAAAAAAAAGGGACCAACGCTCTCAGCTGCCCGGAGCGACGGAGAGAGGAGAGGAGAGGCTCTATAATTATTTTCTAAGAGGACCAGGGAGGTTTGTTGCACGCGACAGCCTGCTGAGGAGGCAGAGAGCCAGCTACGACGCGGTTCGGAGTTGGCAGAGTTTTTGTTTTCTAAAAAAGGGGGGGGAGAAACTAAAATTCCTTTAGAACAAGATATATAAACTGACTTTCCCCTTTTGTATGCTGGATGCTGCATGAGTCTGAAACACCAATAAACGGAGACTGCATGAGACTCGCCTCCAGTCTCAGTTGGTCCCTGCGTTCGTCTGGCCCGCGGTTAGTCTGCCTCCTGGCAGAACCAACTGGATGGTATACGCATGCGCCTTTGCGGTGGCCATGTTTACTGTGGGCCGAAGACTGATCTGCCCGAGGGGCTACCTGCGCATGTGCAAGCCATCCCTTGCTTTCCTCTTTATAGTAGCTTTGACTGGAGCAGAGCCTCCCGCGCTGTTTCTGTGCGCTTGCGTACTGTCACCCTGCGCAGCCGGGGAGGCGGGTCTTAGTTCCAGGTGCGTACTGCCGCTGAGGTGACGCGGCCCAGAACTGCGGGGTCTGGGCAGAGGGTGCTGGGTTCCGGAGTGGTGAGGGTCAGAGTGAAGGCGAAAAGAGTGGGCCTGCCCCTCTCCAGTTCGGAAAGTGGTTTTTGCGGGTTCCCGAGAGCATCAGAACAGCTCTGGGGCCGTGAGGCTGGGCCCTTCCCTGCAGGGGGATCGAGCGCCCCCTCCTGGGGCGGGTACGTTAGCTACAGAGACGGCTATTGGAGCCTGATTGGTTGCAGAGGATTTCCTAAATCCGGGGGCCCCAGTCCCGCGGGGTGGGGGACCCCGGTTTCGTACTCCAGTGTCTTCTGTATTGCTGAACCCCTTCCCTAGTGGCCCATGTCTCTTGCACGGGGTCATGGAGATATTGCAGCCACCACGACGGCGCCTCTGTCAGAAGAAGGGGAAGTGACTTCCGGCCTCCAGGCTCTGGCGGTGGAGGACACCGGAGGCCCCTCTGTCTCGGCCAATAAGGCCGAGGAAGAGCGGGTAGAAGGCCAGGAGAAGGCCGAGCGTGAGGAATCGGGGGCCGAGGAAGCTAAAGGAGAAGCTTCCAGCGCGGAAAGGGAGGAGCAAGTTGAGGGAGAATCCGAAGACTGGTGTGTGCCCTGCAGCGATGAGGAGGTGGAGCTGCCTGAGGAAGGGCAGGCCTGGATGCCTCCTCCCTCTGAAATCCAGCGGCTCTATGAACTGCTGGCGGCTCATGGTACCCTGGAGCTTCAAGCGGAGATCCTGCCCCGCCGGCCGCCTACACCCGAAGCCCAGAGCGAAGACGAAAGATCCGATGAGGAGCCGGAGGCTAAAGAAGAAGAGGAGGAAAAGTGAGGACACAACATTGTCCCTGGGGGCACCTCCTGTGATGGCAGAAGGAAATAGGGAGGGTAAAAAGGTGGGACCCGAGAGCAGTAGAAAGTGGAAAGAGGATTGGGCATGCTGACACTTGTAATCCCAGCATTTGGGGGGCTGAGGCTGGTAGATCGCTGCGAGTTCCGTGCCAGTCTAAACTAAACTACCTAGGGAGAACGCGTCTCAAAAAATAAAAACAAAACAAAAAACAGAAAGTGGAAGGAGGGTGGAGAGTATTCGGAAGAGCCTCAGACTAGGGAGAAGCATGTGTGGGGGTGTTTGGTAGGGACACCCTAATCCCTCACTGTCTGTCCTCCTGCCCCAGACCACACATACCTACAGAATTTGACTTCGATGATGAACCAATGACACCGAAGGACTCCCTAATTGATCGGAGACGCACCCCAGGTACAGACAAGAAGGGATGAGTTGGGGGGAGATGAAGACCCTCGCAGTTACCAAAAATGTGACTCCCTTAAAGAGGCCTTGCCAGACAACTTCTAGGAATAAACATTCACATAGTGGCACCACTGTTGTGGCTTAAGTCAATTCCCTGTCTTCCTTTAAGAAATCATTACAGGTAGTTCTAGCATGTTTCCCATTCTTTTCATCTTCTCCTCAGAAGTCCAAGTCCTTCTGGTCATTGTTTTCTAGATTCCTATCTCTGTACTACTGTGTATATCACCTAATCTGACCCAATTTCCTACCTCACATGCCTTCCTAGAATTCTAGAGTTCTTCTCTCACCCAAACATTCAAGCCAAGTCTTGTTATCTCTGCTGCACATTTCCACGTCTCTCTGTGCCTGTCCACCTTCAATACATAACCCTCATCCAAGCCACTATCTGTCTTGGATAGTTTCGGTAGCTCCTCACTGGTCTCCCTGCTTCCAATCTTGGCAATCAGAGTAGTTTGTTTGTTTATTTATTTATTGGGTGCTGGGGATAGAGTAGTACATTTAAAACAAATGTCACTTCTCTCTTTAAAATCCCTCAAAGTAGTCCATTGCAGGGGGAAGAGCATGTGGAGGGAGAATCTAAATCCCCTCCCCCACTTTGCTTCTTTGACCAGACCTCTCTTTCTGCTCAGGGCCTTTGCACTTGCCCTTCCCCTACTTGGTATACACTTCCCTGGTCATCACATAACTCATACTGTAATTCAAGACTTTCATTGCCCACATTATCTGTGGGCCAATCTTAACCTTAGAACCTTTAAGCTGAGACCTAGAAGCCTGAGTGTTAAAGCTCCTCAAATGATGAGTAAGGTCCAGGCAGCAGTGGTGTGCACTGCCTCAATCCCTTCCCACATTTCCTACCTTCCTCTTCTCTAGGAAGCTCAGCCCGGAGTCAGAAAAGGGAGGCCCGCCTGGACAAGGTCCTCTCAGACATGAAGCGACACAAGAAGCTGGAGGAGCAGATCCTTCGTACTGGGAGAGACCTCTTCAGTCTAGACTCCGAGGACCCCAACCCAGCCAGCCCCCCGCTCCGGTCCTCGGGGAGTAATCTCTTCCCCCGGCAGCGGAAATACTGACTGTTGCTGCTACTGCCTCCAAGGTGCAGAGACTGTCCCTACTAGGGTCTGGTCCCTCCCTTCCCAAACCAGGACACTGGAAAACTTGGGAAGAAGAGTGAAATCCCAAGTTCCCAACACAGCACCTTGCAGGAGAGAGACAGAGACAGAGAGGGAGGGAGAATGCGTGTGTGTGTGTGTGTGTGTGTGTGTGTGTGTGTGTGTGTGTGTTTTCTGTTGAATATCTTATTTTGAGACCTGGGCTGGATTTCCTAAAATAAAAGGTGCAGAGTTTTCTTGTCGTAAGAGGAGGGTATAACAATTGGCCACACTTGAGCAGAGAGACAATTTTACTGACCCAAATTGGTAAGCTAAAGCCAGATGAGACAGGTAAATTGAGCCAACCCCTTCCCCCATCTCAGGGCTTTGACGACACCTAGTTGCATCCCGGCAGCATTGCCAGCTGGCTCTAAAACAGAAATTCCTGAACCTGGAATGAGCTGCCTTGTCTTCAGCCCCAGCCAGTGCAGCGGGAGATGATCGTCAACTGCCTGGGCCTTTAACTCCCTAGGCTACGCCCCCTGCCCCGCCCCGCCCCGCCCTGTTCTGCCGGGAAGTGATCCCCGGGCCGAGTGGGAGTTTCCTGGCCTGAGGAGCGCTGCTGCTAGCCGCTCACACATGTGAGTACGTTACACTGCGCCCCCTCCCCATCTAAGGGTGGGTCTCTGACCCCCCAAAATTTAGGGCCTTGCTTTTTCTGGGGCAGGTAAGACTTCTCTGAATCAGAGCAGGGAGAAAGGAGGGTGGTGGAGGCTTTGCTTTGGGAGGTTTTGCTTCCTCATTGGGAGTTTTCTGAGGTTTGAAGTAAAGGTAGAGATCAGCAGGCTGACACCCCCTAGCTCCCTAATCTCTGGCTTCTGACTGCAGGGTCGCACAGAAGTAAGATGGTGCACAACTAGTATGCACCTGTACTGTAGTCCTAGCTACTCAGGAGCCTGGGGCAGGAGGATCACTTGAGCCCGGGAGTCAAAGGCCAGTCTGGGTAATATAGAAAAATTCTTATCTCTAAAAAGAAGGAAAAAAAAAAAAAAGATGAGCTTGAGGGTGTAGCTTAGTGGTACAGTGCTTGCTAGTATGCCAGAAGCTCTGGGTTTGATCCTGAGCAAAGCAAACATTTAAAAAAAACTGGGCCTAGTGGTGCAGCCTATAATCCCAGCACTGAGAAGTTGAGGCAGGAGGTTGGCAACTTTGAGCCCAGCCTGGGCAATTTAGGGAGACCCTGTCCCAAGAATTAAGAAGCACTGGGAGGTAGTTCAGTGTGAGAGTCCTCAGCTCAATTCCCAGTACTGGAAAAAAAAATTTTTTTTTTTTTTTTTTTTTTTTTGGTGCCAGGAATCAAACTCAGACCTTTGTGCTTGCAAGGCAAGCACTCTAACCACTGAGCTAAATCCCCAGCTTAGAAAAACATTTTTTTAAATGATGGGTGACCCTGCGGGGTCCATTCAGACTCCATCTCAGAACTAGATTGTTCCTTGACTGAATTACCTACTCTCACTGCCTGGAAACTTAGACTCTGGCCTGTTCCCTTGAGCTCCAAGAAGGTGACCTGTCCCCTTTGAGAGCCTCCTCCACCAAACACCGAGGCTTTCTTGCTGCTACTTGGCTCTGCCAGCTGTGGGCCTTAGCTGACCACTTGAGATGCTGTTACCAGATCGTGAGGTAGGCCCAGTTTCCAGAAGGTGCAGTTTGGTGAGGAAGGTTCCTCTCTTTGGTGGAGGAAAAGTGAATGATAGAAGGCTCAGCTGGACCCACTGGTTGGTGATTTTGGGGATCTTAGAGCTGTCGTCTGGGTCAGCACACTTGAGTGGGGGGTGGCAGTTGAAGCCCTTGTCCCCTGTACTCTGCTCCTTGCCTGGGGGGGCCTCCCGGGATATGGAGGAGAGGCTGGTTGTCACATGGGGTGCCAGGTGGCTCCCCCAGGAAACTCCTGCTTATTTCTGTCTTTGGCACATAGTGTCTCACCTGCCATGGGGCGGGACCATATGAGCCGGGACAGCTCCTGGAGACCATGAGTAGCCACCTTGAATGGATGGCCTAAGGACAGCCTGAGGACTCCCAGGTAACTGAGTGCTCAGGCTTCTTTGTTACATGATGCCTCCCCAGGTTTTCCAGGTGTAGAGGCTGGACATTGGCACAGAGTGCGGAAAACGTTCGCCTGTGAACTGCCATTGGCACTATTTCCTGGGCGGCACCCAGCCCCACCCAGGTCTTTAAATTCTTGTTACAGTCAAGTTGATGCTTTTGCCTGAGAAGCCACACTACCTCTGGCTGTGAAACCAGGGTAGAATTTTGTCTGGAACCTCTGAGAACTGTGTTATCTCGAGCACACTCCTTAACTTGTAGGTTCTTTGGAAGATAAAATGAATGGACTAAAGGTGCTTAATGCAATGCCTGAGTAAGTCCAAGCGCAAGTTCCAGAGTGCCTCTCCTGGGAAGTTTGACTGTGTCCAGAATGAGGCCTGAGAAGCAGCATGAGCAGGACGAAGTATCCCGCCAAAAGCCAGGCGTGGTGGTGTGTGCTTGTAGTCCCAGCTCTTTGGGAGACTGAGATGGGAATTCAAGGCCATCCCGGGCAGCATAGCAAGAGTCCTTTGCTAAGGAGAAAAAAAAAGATCCCTGCCAGCCGCTATGCCGGGCGAGTTTAGGGTGTAAATCTAGCTCAAGGTTCAGAGGCCTGCTCGAGCCTCACCTTCAGTGATCGGGGAGGTTCCAGGAGCAGAGTCCTGGGCTGGCAGAGCTGCTTTCTCCCAGTTAAGTCACCAAGCTGTTCCCCACCCTACAAAGTGGCCCCGTTGGGCTGGAGCTCAGGAAAGATTTTTCTTAGGACTAAAAAATTCCTAAAACTTTGTCACTAAAAAAAGCGACCCCCCCCCAACAGGAACTAGTTTTGGTAAACCAGGAAGATGCTGAGTGAAAAACTCCGCTGTTCCTGAATCTTGTGACTCATGACTCATTCTCTAAAGAGACTACAGTGATGGCAAACCTTTTAGAGTGTTCAGTGCTAACAAATAGCCAGCTGTAGCACATGTGCCATAGTTTCACCATCACTGCACTAGAATGTTTAACTGAAAATCAGTAAGACTGGGGGTGGTGGCACACGGCTGTCACCCCAGCACTTGGGAGGCTGAGGCAGGAGGATTGTGGAGAGTTCAAGGCCAGTCTGGGCTCCACATCCATAGCTTGTTCAAGGCAGGTCTGAACTACATAGTGAGACCCTGTCCCAACCAAAAAAACAACTACCACCAACAAAAAAATCAGTGAAGGAAAACAAACAACTTCAGAAACTCCAGTCTAGATTTTGTGAGATGCGGGGTGTTTTTTTTTGTTTTGTTGTTTTGTTTGTGGGGGTACTAAGGATTGAACCTGGGGTTTTAGACATACTGGGCAAGTACTCTGCAGCTGAGCTACATTCCCAGCCAAGAGCTCTTGTTTATACTAAATTTCCTGTACCTTTTCTTAAACCTAAGGTTGGTGGAGATCTGGTGACAGGGCTGAGTTAACTTCACAGTTTCAGTCCCCAGAGGCTCTGGACCAAGAGCCCGGGGCTGGGGACCAAGGGGGCTGTTTGGAACTTAGACAGGGGAGAGGGCTAAAAAAGAATAAATGAAATTCTCAGCCAGATGTGATGGAAGGCTGAGAGGCTGAGCCAGGATGATCACAAGTTCAACCTCAGTCTGGGCAACTTGGGGGCTCATCAAAACCCTGCCTCAAAATAAAAAGTAAAAAGAGGGTGGGGATGTAGCTCAGTGTGAAAGTCCTGGGTTCAGTCCCCAGGATCGGGAAAGGGGAAGATTCCCTGCCCTTGAGCAGTCTGTGATTTGAGCTCATCTTCATTCTTCTTCCTAGCTGTGTCTGTCGTGCTGTGCGTTAGACGCACCTCTCTAATGAATACGTAATTTGAGGAAGCAGTTACTTTTATTCCTGCCTCACCACTGAGCAGAGCAAGGCTCAGTGGCTCACAAGTGGCTCAGATCAAGCTGGTGGTGACAGAGCTGGCTAGACTGACATTTTCTCTGCTGGCTCTCAATCCTTTTTATATATTAGAGCCAGCATGAGAGCTTTTGAAAGTAGCAGTGCTTGAGCCCCACCCTGGATGGATGAAGTGAGACTCCTCTGGGATGGGTGGCTTTAAGTGATCTCTGGACCCTCGCCATGGGATTGGGAGTGGCTGCTGCAGGCCGTCTTTCCCAGACTTTGCCATACGCCCAAATCCTCAGGGAATCTGGTCCAAAGGCTGATTGTTGCAGCAGCTCTGGGGCAGGGCCTGAGGTCCTGTCCCTGCCTGCTTCCAGGTGGTATCCTGCTGTTCCTGGCCGACCATAGGCATGCAGTTGTCACTTGGGCATTATCTGTTTCAGATTCATTGTCAGCCACTCACAGGTGATCCTGAAGATCTCATGACTTGTTAATTTGTGGATTTTTTTTGGCTGAAATCAAGTTTTACTTTTGAATTAAGAGACTTGGATCAGGAGCCCCTCTTGTTTGGTAGTGCTGGGGGTGGAAACCAGGGGATGCTAGGCAAGAGCTCTACCGCTGAGCTACACCACCCAGCCCAGAGCCCCCTTTGAACTGGAGGGTAAACCCAGTGTGTGTGCTGTCAGCAGGTTATTTAGTTCTTTTCCTCTCTGTCTCTACCATCCATTACCTTTCTATTTTGGGGAGGAGGGTTTGAGACAGGATCTCAATGTGTAGTCAGGCTGGCCCTGAACTCACCGTGTAGCCCAAGCTGGCCTCAAACTTGAGGCGATCCTCCTGCCTCAGCCTCTTGGGTGTTGGGATTACAGACATGCACCACCATGCCTGGCTACCATCGCTTTTTGAGGGCCCTGAAGCAAAAAGCTCTAACTGTGCACGTATGTCATCTGGTGAGCCACTAAAATCTGAGGCTTGTCATAAACACGGTGGCAGGCGTATAGGGACAAGACTTGCTCTAAGTGATCTGGCGGGAGGTCAGGGAGGCACAGTGTTAGGCTGTGGTGGCGGAGCAGTCAGGATGGTGAGGAGCACAGGCAGGAGCACAACCTGACCTGTGGTGAGGATGACTTGCTGAGTCACTGAGCCGGGGGAGGTGCTCAGCCCCCTGACTGGGGCCAGCTGGGGTGGCAGATGGTGGAGAGGCCTCAGCTTTGGGGGAGCAGGGCGGCGTCCAAGAAGGAGCCAATGGAGCTGCTCCCAGAGCCCGCTTCCAGCCTCCCGTGGCCTTCTAGAGTTCAGATCTTCCCTGCAGGGCCTTGGCACCTGGCCCGCATCTCCGCCCGCAGCCCAGCCGGAGCCCTTCCTCTTGCACTTCAGGGCCAGCCTGCCACCCTGCAGAGAGCCTGGCTGGGTTCTGCTGGGAAGAGCTTCCCTTGGCTCTGGCGGCCCCTGCGTTACTGTCCCTCTGGCCCCACAGCTGCAGTAACACAAGGCTTGTCACCTTCCTGGCCAGTAAACAGTGAAGCGGGGAGGTTGGGCAGGGAGGGGCCTTGGTGCTGCCCCGGCACTACTGGTACCCCGTGGACCGTGAGACACAGTGTTCATGAGCAGCCAGGCTCTGGTCTGAGCACTTTGCTTTTATTTTTTATTTATTTATTTATTTATTTTGGGTGCTGGGGATCGAACTCGGGTCCTTGTGCTTGCAAGGCAAGCACTTTAACCACTGAGCTAAATCCCCAGCCCCAGCACTTTGCTTTTAAAAATTATTTTAATTTAATTTGATTTTGTGGTACTAGATATTGAACCTAGGGCCTTCGCAGTGAGCTACATCCCCACCCCTTTTCTTTTCTGCTTTGAGACAGCAGCTGGCGAAGTCACTAAGTTGCCCCTGCTGGGATTAAACTTGTGATTATACTGCCTCAGCCTCCCAGAGTGCTGGGACTACAGGTGTGTGCCACCAACCGGGCTGATCCATCCCCATTTTGTAGGGAAAGAAATGGTACAAGCTCAAGGAATTTGTCTAGGGTCATCTGTCTAGTAAGGGTTAGGGGCACCATCCAGATAGTGTCAACCCTGTGGAATCCTGGAAGTAGCCTTCCCAGAACAGAGGAAGAGGGATTGAGGAGAGGGAAGGCAGGAATAAGAGTGGGATGGGGAACAACAGATCCAGGAAATCAGAAAGGAATTCCTTGTTCTTGAACAACAGGAGAAAGAACTCTAACCAGAAAAATCACCTTCCTAAAAGTTAGTGAAATTAACTTCAAGCAGAAATGAGGCACAGAAAAGTATCAAGTATGCCATACAGAATTACAAGATATCCTAGCACTCGGGAGGCTGAGGCAGGAGGATAACCATGAGTTCAAGGCCAGCCTAAACTACAGAGTGAGTCCCTGTCTCAAAAAAATGAATAAATAAATAAAATTTAAAAATGAATAAATAAAAATAAAGAATTGCAAGATAAAGGAATATGGAACAGAGTAACATCCTTCTTATGCGAAAAGTCTAGCAGGAACACATCAAAGCTGCAAACACTTTCAAAAGGAGATAAAGTAGGAAGGAAACATACCAGGCATAAAATAGTAAATCAGGGTTGTAAGCCCAGGTAGGCTGACTTTGCATCCCTCTCCTGTCTGGGTCTCAGCTGTTTAGAGCTCTGCCATCCAACGAGAGATCAGCCAGACACATTTGGCTTTTTCAAGATTTGAAAACAACTTTTTTTTTTTTAGTGATAGGGATCAAATCAGGGCTTCACACATGCTAAGCATTTTTTCTACCACTGAGCTACACCCCCAGCTCCCCAAATTAATTAAAATTAAAAATTTATTTTATCACTGAGCATGGTGGTACACACTGGTAATTTCAGCTACCTGGGGAGGCTCAGGCAAGAGGATTACAATTTCAAGCTCAGGCTGGGCTACATAGCAAGACTCTGTTTTAAAAATATGATAAACACATAAATAGTAAAAAAAAAATTTAATTTATTTTCTCAAAAGCCTTGGCCACATTTCAAGTGTACAGTAGTTGCATGTCGCTAATCCAGAAAAAAAACACGTTTAGAATACTCCTGTCATCATGGGAAGTTCTGTCGGACATTGGTGAGTTAAGGATTTAAACAGGAAGATGCATGCTGTGGCCCAGGTATGAGGTAATAGGGAGGGAAGGGGATTGTGGTAAGCAGAAAAGCTTGCGTCTCATCTTGATATAGGAGAAATACAACTCCCAACCTGCTAGATGTCAGATGTGCTGAGTTCATGGTCCCACAACATTGAGAAATGAAGTTTCGAACCAAAGAAGAAATTAAGAGTTTTACTGGAAATAAGGAGAGAAGAATAGCTCCTGAATTTCCAGGAAAGGTCCCAAATGGGGTGGCCACCGAGGCCTTTTGTCAGGGGTCATTTATACAGCAAAATCACAATGTGGGTGCAACATGGGTCAGACTATAATCTACCTATAGGATTACAAGTATAGCCGCTTAGCTGATACTGGTCTAGTAGGGAAGTGGATCATGTAGCAAGGGCACATGGAAAGAACAGGGGCATTTTGGGGAGTAGTTGGGTCTGGATGCTCTGGTCACTCTGGGCGACTGATGCCTATCTGGACTTTACTGGACTGGGTGGTACTAATTACAGTATAATTCCAAATTACTGCTTATCCCTTAAGGGAGGCATATGGGCCTGGCCACTGCATCTTCATCTTGAGGCCTGGTCTTCTTCCGATGTACCTCCAGCCATAGTTCTGATATCTCTGTTTTTGTGCTGACTTCCTTGAGACCCCAGTCCGTTTCTGACTATAATTTTTTTTTTTTTTTTTTTGAGACAGGGTCTCTCTGTGTAGTTCTGACTGGGCCTTGAACTAAGTATGTAGCCCAGGCTGGCCTCGAACTCATGGTGATTTTTTTGCCAAGTACTGGGATTACAGGCATGCACCACCATACCTGGTGAATGTATATTAATTTTTATCTAACTTAACTGCCTGTAATAATCTGAAAGGGGGCGCTGGGGATTTAGCTCAGTGGTTAGCGTACTTACCTAGTAAGTGCAAGGCCCTGAGTTCCATCCCTGGCACCAAAATAATAATAAAAATCTAGGGCTGGGGATTTAGCTCAGTGATTAAAGTGCTTGCCTAGGAAGCGTAAGGCCCTGAGTTCAATCCCTGGCACCAAAAAAAATAAAATAAAATAATAATAATAATAATAATAAAAATCTAAAAGGGGCTATTTGGCTCTTGGCAATTTTGCCACTTGAGAATATGGGCCCAACGGTGTTGTTGGTGTCTGTCTTGTTACTTTTCTCTCGTTGCTGTGACAAAATATCTGATACCAAAAATTAAGGGAAGAAAGGTTTATTTAACTCACAGTTCAGTCAAGGTTTCAGTTCACAATCAGCTGGATCCAAGGCAGGGTGGTGTGGCAGACAGGCAGAATGAAGCAAGGCAAGCAAAGGGTAAGCAAGGGATCTAACCAGCTTCTTCCTGTGCCTTATATCTTATCCAGGCTGCTAGGATTAGGGTGGTACCAAACCAGTGAATTGATTTCATAATCACATGCCCTAGATCCAGACCCACCTATGACCACATGAGGCTTTGTGGGGGACATCAAGACACAAACCATAATTCTAATTATGTCCTAATCTTTCAAGAGAGGCAGGAATTGGAGGCTTGTGTAAACTCATAATTTCTTTTGCGGCAGTCCTGGGATTGAATCAAGGGCCTTTGTACTGAACTACCTCCCCATCCCTTTTTATTTTTCTATTTTTTAAAATTTATTTTTATTTAGAGACAGGGCCTCACCAAATCATGAACTTCTCAGGCTGAGCTTGAACTTGTGATCTTCCTTCCCCACTCAGCCTCCCAGAGTGCTCAGATTACAGATGTGCACTACCACCCCTGGTGCAAAACTCATAATTTCTAAAAAGACAAAAACCCATAAAATTTTACGGGTTGTATGGATCAAGTAACACTCTTAGGTGTTTTCCAGTCTCACTTCTGTAATTTTTTGGTTTCTGCCTGGTTTTTCTGTGCGAAGCCACACCCTGTGCAGTTCACTTCTCACCTACACAGGAGGCCAGTGAATGGTGGGGTGAGGAACTACTCTCTTCTAGGGTGGCTTCCAAGATGTCTGATGGGGAGCCAGGCATGGTGGCGCCCACCTGTAATCGCAGGACTGAGGAGGAGGGTTGCCAAGAGTTCAAAACCAGCCTGGGCTTATATAACGAGACCTTGTCTCAAAACAAAAACAACAACAAAAAGTCTAATGGCTCAGGGTGTGGCTTGCCTGTGGTATAGTGCTTGCCTAGTACCCAATGTGGGATCCCTAACTGGGATCCCCAGCACTGAGGGGTGAAGAAGAAGAGTGACGTCTGGTCATAATCTCCCTTAGGACAAAGCTCTGAGTCTCTGAGTAAACTTGACTGCCTTCGTCTGACTCAAGAGAGGTGTTCAAAGTCCAAGAGGCTCTGCATGTAGGGATGAGTATTAGGCAGGGCGTGTCCCTGAACAGGCCAGGCACAGGATTAAACCACCCAGGATTGAGGGTGGGTAGAATACTAAAACCATTTACCCCATTTTCCTTCCTCCCTACCCTTCCCCCTTCTCCCTGCCCATAACAGGGAGCCAAAGGTGATCATAGATGAGAGAGAAAACTGGGAAGGAAAGTAGTAGACAGTGGTACCTCAGTTTGTGAACTTAATTTGTTTCATGCTTTTGGGGAAGATGGCCGTGGTGTGTTTGTCACCCGATGTGGAGTTTGTGAACAGAAGCAAAATTTTGTCAAATGCTTGTTTGAGAACCAAATCATTTTCAAACAGAAGCATTCGTGAACCAAGGCGTCACTACTAGAATAACTTGCTGTGGTGCTGATCTGCCTGACGAATGGGAGGGTCAGCCGGGTCAGGGATCCCTTTGGTGGTGGACCATGTGCTAATCATTCACCCCTGGGTTGCTTAGAGCACAGGAAGGGGGAGGAGAGCAGACGAAGATCAAGCAAGTACTCTGGCTGTGGGCTAACAGTTGAGTACAGCCAGCCCTCAGGATCCGATGAAGTAAAAAGTTGTCGGCCTCTGGAGGCACCAGAGAGCTATGCAGACCTGCTGCTTTCCACTGTGTGCTGGGCAAGGGCTGCTGCTGCTTCCAGTCTGACCTTCTCTCCCAGCTCAGAGACTGGGAGCCTTTTGACCTAAAGCCTCCACCAGTGCTGCAGCCAGTGGCGGAGGGGGAATGCAAGTGGGTGGGGAGGGAAAGGAAATGGCAGTGACCCCTGTTCTTCAGGGGTCCACTGCTATAATATCCGGGTGGGCCTGTTGTCCTGGTGGGAAGAAGAGAGGGAGAGGTGGCCTGGGGAGAGGGAAGGGAGGGCCTGTGCACCATTTGTAGCCTATCTTCAGACTGGGGCCTATATTATCCCTGGCCCCCTTGTTTATTTCCTGTCCCTGCCATCTGTCCGTCCTCCGCCCTGCACTCAGGTTCGCCGGGGGCTTAGGAGTCACCATGGCAAATGAAGAATCCATCATCCGCATTCCCCCATACCATTACATCCATGTGCTGGACCAGAACAGCAATGTGTCCCGTGTGGAGATTGGACCAAAGACCTACATCCGACAGGACAATGAGAGGTTGGTATGGGGCCTCCGTACCTGTTAGTCTGGCTGACGTGATTGCCTTCCTCCCAGTTCCATGCAGGAATGGCCCTTACTGGGGTGACAGGGAGGTTTCTCTTGTATTTGCTGCCTCATTTAGGGTGGAGATCTGGGTCACCTGGGTCCTCTCACTCCTCACTCCTTCTCACCGTCCAACAGGATACTGTTTGCCCCTGTGCCCATGGTGACTGTTCCTCCACGCCACTATTGCACAGTGGCCAACCCTGTGTGCCGGGATGCCCAGGGCTCTGTGCTGTTCGACGTCACAGGTCAAGTGCGGCTCCGTCACGCTGACCAAGAGATCCGGCTGGCCCAGGACCCCTTCCCTCTGTACCCTGGGGAGGTGCTAGAGAAGGTACCGTTGAGAGGAAACAAATGGGGCCAGTGGAGAGGGCTGGGAGGGCCATGTGCTGGTTCTCACCGGGGTGGTATGACTGCTTGCCCCCATTCACCGTCCCAGCCGCCCCCTTCCTCCTCGTGTCCCAGGTTGACGGCACCTCTTTGCCCAGCTCACTGCCTGATCCGCCAGGCTGCAGCGCCTGCCAGAAGCTCCCGGCCAGCTAGCACTGCTGGGCTGTGCCAAGGTCGAGCCCTTCATTCACACAGCTGTGCCAGCCATGGATTGGCAGACGCAGCAGTAGTGGACAGGGGGCTGTCACTGTTCCCAGGAAGCCATTGCAGCCCAGGACTTCCCGCCAGGGCCTGTCCATGTTGTCCTCGGGCTCTGGACCGAACAAGTGGACAGACTGCCTTCATTTCTTGATGGTTCTGCCTTGCTGCTTTTGGCATTTTGTGCCTTTTAACTTGGAGTTCCTGTAATAACCAGTGCTCCTCCTTCTCTTCCTCCTCTTCTTCCTCCTCCTCCTTTTTTTGCTGTTTGTTTTTTTGTAGTATTAGGGATTGGACCCAAGGCCTCCACATTGAACTACTTCCCCAGCCTTTTTAATTTTTTTATTTTGGGACCAGGTCTTCCTAAATCACTAAGTTGCCCAGGCATCATTTTAAAGCATGTATTCATCAACGCATCATATCCCTCTGACTTCCCTGCCAATACCTTCTATCCATTCTCCATCCTGGCTGCCATCTAGTCAGAATAAATACACAGAAAAAGACTATGGATTATAAACTATTCGCATAAAGGCTATTGTGCTGTACCTCTTCATTTGCCAGTGTACTTTGGTACATAATTATTATTTTGTTTTGTTGTATGTAATTCTGTGTGGCATTTAGAAGTTCAGCCATTCCTCGCTGGGCACAGTGACACACACCTGTAATCCCAGCTGCTTGGGAGGCTAAGGCACGAGGATCATAAATTTGAGGCCAACCTAGGCCACTTAGCTAGACCTTGTCTCAAAAACTAGAAAAGAGTTGGAGATGTAACTCAGTGATAGCGCAACCCTGGCTTCCATTCCCAGTACCAAAAAAGAAAAAAAAGTTCAGCAGTTCCCGTGTTGAACTGTTCACATATATAAAGGAAAATAGTACTGTAACCAAGTATCATTGTTTGCATGTCCTTAGGTAGCTAAATTTTTATTTTTTTAAGAGTAGAAACCTAAAAGCATTGCTGGGTGCTAGGATATGCACATCCGCTTTTGTGAATATGAGTCTCCCATTTTCTCTTTCCTGCCTAGTCTTTGACAACAACTTGGGCTTGGTGTTCTCAGCCCCCATCCCCCACAAGCCCTGCCCCCTCCCCTAACCTTGCTTTGGCAAAACCTTAAGATATCCTATCTGCAGGTCCAACGGAAAGTCATTCTAGCTCATGAATATGCATGGCCATATCCATTGTTGATCTATTCTCTTACTAAAACATGTCTAGGCAGGCATGGTGGTGCACACCTACCATTCAGCTACTTAGAAGGCTGAGGCAGGAGGACTGCTGTAAGTTCAAGGCCAGCCTGGGCTACATAGTGAGTTCAAGGCCAGCCCAAGCTGAAATACATAGAGAGACCCTGTCGCAATCAGTCGATCAATTAAAAAAAAAAAAACAAAAAAATAAATAAAGTGAATGGCTGGAGATGTAGCTGAATGGTAGAGTGCTTGCCTAGCACATGTGAGGCCCCAAGCTTAAACCCTACTGCTGAAAAAAAATGTTTTTGGGGGGATGCTATTGGAGAGCAAACTCAAGGACTTGAGCTTGCTAGGCTAGCACTCTACTTCTGAGCTAAATCCTCTTTGCCCCCCCAATTTTTTTTAATTTAAAATTTTACCCTGCAGATATCTTATTGACACTTTTCAGGTGTTTCCCCCTCTTGCCTGTTGCCTCACCCCCAGGTTCTGTCCTGTGCCCTCACTTATTGTGGCCTTGCCTCCTTCATCCAGACTGAAGACGTCCAGCCCTGTGCTCAGCTGTGACCTAGATTTGCTGGTCCCCTGACTGCCTGCAGGGCGCCCTCCCTGGACATCCCACAGCCACCTCATGCTGGGACTCCAAACCTCTTACCCACCCCCGCCAACTCTGTTCTCCCTTGCTCTTTTTTTTTAAGTCTCCAGTCTTTTTTTTTCCCAATGTCTTTTTATTCAAAATATGAAACATAAAATCAGAAATTATAAACATGCCAAAAGACAGGATCTTCTCCCTCAGTCTTACTTGGTGATACTGTGGGGTCTGCAGTCTCCTAAGTTGGGAGACTGCAGTGGCACAGGGGCAAACCAGAGGGAGACAAGGGTGACAGCCGGTAGATCAGTGAGGAAGATATTTCCGTCATCTAGACAAGAGGGATGGTAGCTTAGAGCAGGCCTCATGGTGGGACCATGAGATGTGACGACTAAGCAGAAGTGGGAGGCAGATGTACTAGACTGTGTGCTCTTCCCAGAATGCTTGCCCACTCTTCCCTTCTCCCAACCTTTGGAGCAAAAGCAGCCTTTTCTGTCGAGCCTGGTTCAAAGGGCTTAGCCTCACTTCTCTGAGCATCCGCAGCGCCCCTTGTCCTAACATCTTCCATAGTGCGCCTTATCACCCTGCTGGAACCGAAACTTCCCAAGGCAGCTCTTTGTCCCTCCTCCTTGTGACCAGAGTGCTATGTGTGTGGTGTGCAGACAGGGGGCCTCAGCTCCGCCTCTCTCCGCCGCTCCCCCTCACCCCGCCCCATGTGGGCAGTGGGTAGGGTCCCTCCCACCTTCTGCACCCCAGCACCCATCTAGTTAGAGTAAGGGGCACAGGCAGCCTTCACTAGGGTTCAAGTCTTGCTTCTGTCCTTTACCAGCTGTGTGACCTTGATCCCATTCCCCTAACTGCTCTGAACCTCTTTCTTTCCATTCCTGCTCTGGCAGAACATTGTCAAAAACCATGTAAAATCATGTTTTTAGAGACATTTCTACAAACTTTTAGAAAGTTTGTCTACTTTTTGCCAACCCCTCCTCCTGACGGAGGGAGATGTGATGACTGGAGTGGAATGGGTATCTTGTGATCGTGAGGTGACCTGGAAGACAAAACTGTGAGAGCAGTTTATACCTTCCCACCTATGAGAGCAGTTTATACCTTCCCACCTGTGAAAGCAGTTTATACCTTCTCACCTTATACTTCCTAGAAGGCAGCAGTGCATGCCAAGCCACGAGTTAATCACTGATTCATCTTCCCAGGTACGTTTGTGCATCTCCTGGCAAGCCCTCTACCTGGGTCCCTCTTGGCAAATCATTAGCTCAGACAACTAAAGACTGATGCCATAGCTAGGTGAGGCAGGAGCATCCGAGTTAGAGTCCAACCTAGACAATTTAATAAGATTCTGTCTCAAAATAATAATTACAAAGGGCTCTCGGGGATTAAGGTCAGTGGTAGAGCGTTTGCCTGGCAAGAGCAAGATCCTGAGTTCAATCCCCAGCACCAAAAAAATTTTAAAAAAAAGGGGGGGGCTGGGAGTGTAACTCAGTGGTAGACCACTTATCTAGTGTGCCTGAGGCCCTGGGTTCAATCCCCAGTACTGCAAAAGGAAAAAACAATTTCTTTATGCCATGGCCTTTGACCTCCAGATATCGTATCAGGTTCGACTCTGGGGTCCCGGCACTGACTGCCCCATGATGCTTTCTTCCCCTGCTAGGCCATCACCCCACTGCAGGTGGTTCTTCCCAACACTGCCCTGCATCTGAAGGCGCTGCTGGACTTCGTGGATAAGAATGGGGACAAGGTGGTGGCAGGAGATGAGTGGCTGTTTGAGGGGCCTGGTAAGTTACCACTCTGTCTGGCTCACTGGGGTTAGGGGCTTCCTACCTTTCTCCTGTAGCCTTGACACTCATCAGCCCACACTCCATCCTTCCCCAGGCACATACATCCCCCAGAAGGAGGTGGAAGTCGTGGAGATCATTCAGGCCACGATCGTCAAACCGAACCAGGCCCTGCGGCTGAGGGCCCGCAAGGAGTGCTGGGACCGGGACGGCAAGGAGAGGGTGACAGGTGGGGTCTCCCAGGGGCACTGCTGGTGGTGGGCAGGAGGGCCTTGCCTGCAAGGAAAGTAGGGAAACCCATGTGTAGCACAGCGAGGCAATTCCTAGTGAGTCTTCACAGCTGCTGAAGGTTGCCCCCAGTTTCTTCCCTGCCCACCTCCGTGCTGACTCTGGATGACACTGATCACAGCAACATGGCCTTTCCTGCCCCACCCTTCACCGTGTGTTGAGAGCAGTGGATGTGTCTTCTCCAGTTCTAGATCAACATGGCAGATGTTCAAATATAACGAACAAATGTAGCATCCACTTTACCAGATGTGGTTTAAGTGCTTTATAAATTGTAACTTTAGTTCTCTGACAACCTCAATGTATGACTGTTCCCATTTTCCATGGGACAAGACTGAGGTACAGGAGTCAGGTTAGTTGTCTGGGCTGTATGGCCAGGCAGGATGAGGCTGGGACTAGTTCCCAGGCATTCTTGCTGCTCCAAAAAAACCCAAAGCAACAGCCAGGCGTGGTGGTGCATGCCTGTAATCTCAGCACTTGGGAGGCTGAGACAGGAGGATTGCCATGAGTTTGAGGATAGCCTGGGCTCTGTAGGGAGTTTAAGACCAGTCTGGACTATGTAGTAAGACCCTATCTCAAACAAAAACAAAAACAAGATCCACAACTTTTTTTTTTTTTTGGCAGTACACTGAGCTATACCCCATGTGATTTTTCTGAGACAGAGTCTTGCTAAGTGACTAAGTTGCCCAGGCTGGGTTTTAACTTGCCATCTTTTTGCTATAGCCTCCTAGAGTGCTAGGAGTACAGGCATGTGCCCCATGCCCAGCTCAGAACTCTTTGGTTTTTTGTTTGTTTGTTTGTTTTGTTTTGTTTTGTTTTTTGAGACAGTGTCTTGCTCTGTAGTTCAGGCTGGCCTTGAACTCACTGTGTAGCCCAGGCTGGCCTTGAACTTGTGGCAGTCCTCCTGCCTCAGCCACCCAAGTACTGGGATTACATGCCCAGTTTAACTCTTTTGTTTTTTGAGACAGAGTCTATCTGTGTCAGTGATGGTGAACCTTTTAGAACTTTCAATGATACAAGCTGCCCGCTGTGGCACAGGTGCTGTAGGTTCTCCACCATTGCACTGTGTAGCCCACACTGGCCTTGTACTCATGGAGATCCTCCTGCCTCAGACTCTTGAGTGCTGGCATTACAGGTGTGTGCCACCACGCCTGGTACAACTCTTAATTGAGACACTTCCACTGCCTGTTTTGGGAGAAGGAAAAATGTTGGTCATTGGAATCTAGAGAAGTCAGAGCAGGGTACTGGCATAACAGCAGCTTGGGCTTTTTAAAATTTCCTGAGATAGAAGTTAGTTTTCCTCTGACTTCAAAGAAAAGAACGAAAATGGAGCCTGTCAGGCCCGGGAGCCCGGGGAAGTGGCGTCTCTTGGTCTGAGAGCTGCCAGTCCCCTGTTCTCTCTGTGGCGGGAAGGGGCAGGTAGGGGAGGCTCCGTGACCCTTCCTCTTGCCCTGGCCCAGGGGAAGAATGGCTGGTCCGCTCGGTGGGTGCGTATCTCCCAGCCGTGTTTGAGGAAGTTCTGGATTTGGTGGATGCCGTGATCCTTACAGAAAAGGTTCGTGCCCCAGGGATGTGGGGTGAGGGGCCCTGGGTAGGGAATGCTCTGAGTGGAGAGGATGGTGGTGGACAATGTGAAAGTAAATGAGAAGGTTACTTTAGAAGAAATTAAGGGTCAGATCACCTGAGGAGTGTCCTGGGCTGGCGTGTCTGAGAAGAGTAGAATGTCCTTCTGGGCTGGTAGATGTCGTCTCACAGACCTAGGAGCATTTGGTGGCCAGTGGTGTTCCTGGGAGGAAGATGGAGGGAGGCTTGCGCACAGACAGTGTCTCTTCCTCCAGACAGCCCTGCACCTCCGGGCTCGCCAGAACTTCCAGGACTTGAGGGGAGTGGCCCGCCGCACTGGGGAGGAATGGCTGGTGACTGTGCGGGACACAGCGGCACATGTGCCGGACGTCCACGAGGAGGTACTAGGGGTTGTGCCCATCACCACCCTGGGCCCCCGACACTACTGTGTGGTGCTGGACCCTGTTGGACCAGATGGCAAGAACCAGCTGGGACAAAAACGCGTCATCAAGGTGAGCTCCCTCTCCCCCAGTCTGGCCAGAAGCGCTCGGTGTCCTTCAGGGGCCAGAATCTTCCTTCACTTGCTCCTTCCCTCCCTCTGTGCCAGGTGCACAGTCTGGAAACGCCGTCAGTGCCTTTGCACATGTAGGTGTGTATGACAGAGCGCTGTCCTGTTTGACTCCTGAGCACCTGCTGCCTGACCCCTTGGCCCTCAGGAACTTGCTGCCTCCTCTGGGAAAGCCTGCGGCCACTGTGCCTTCAGACCCCGGAACTCACTCTTACATTTCCACCTGTGTGTCCTGGAATCTGTCAGCCTGCTTAACATCTCATGGTTTACACTCCTCCCACTCCCTCCCCTAAGCCCCCTTTATTTCCTATTCTTCCCAGTACTGGGGAGTGAGCCCAGGACGGTTGCACTGAGCTACTTCTCCAGCCCCTTTTTTAATTTATTTTGAGACAGGTTCTCACTAAACTGCTAAATTGCCCAGGCTGTGCAGAACTCTTGATCCTTCTGCCTCAGCCTCCCAGAGTGCTGGGATTATGGTGTGCACATCAGGGATCAGCAGATGTTTTCAGTAAAAGCTGGGTAGTAGGAAGCAATTAAGGCTTTGTGACCACACAGTTTCTGTAGAAACTATCCAGCTCAGCTGTTGTACCTTGAAGGCAGCCTAGACGATACGTATGCAGATGAGTGCTGCTATGATCTTGGAATATTTTATTTGGAAAAACAAGAGCCAGAAAAAATAAAAATGACCCAAATATTCCCTAGTTGATGAATGGATAAAAAACAATGGTGGCATATTCATACAAGGGATATCATTCCACTATAGAAAATAATGAAGTACTTGTATGCACTACAACACAGATAGAATTGAAAACTGTGAAAGAAGCCAGACAGAAAAGACCACATACTGCATGATTACATTTATATGCAAGGTTCAGAAAAGGCGGATCCACTTGATCTTAGCCAAAAGGCCGAGAAGCGATTTGAATAGGCAAATCCAGGGAGTAGAAAGTAGACCAGTGGTTGGCGAGGTAATCAGGGAGTTGGGTAGGTGGGGTTCAGTAGTAATTGCTATGAGGGACAGGTTTCCTTTTCATGGTGATGGGGATATTCAAGACTTCAATAGTTGTGATGGTTAGACAACTCTGAATATACTAAATTATATACTTAATTAACTCTGAATATACTGAATTATGTACTCCAGTTGGGTAAATTTTATGTGTGGATTATACTCATAGCTCATATCGCAGTAAAAATACAGTCAGCCTCCTTATCTGTGAATTCCACATCTATGCATTCAACCAACTGGGGATCCAAATATTTGGGAAAACAGTTGGATCTGTACTGAACATGTACAGACTTTCCCCTTGTTGTTATTCCCTAAATGATATAACAACTACTTACATAGCATTTACATCCTATTAGATATTACCAGTAATCTAGAAATGACTTAAGGCATGTGGGAGGCCAGGTATGGTGGTGCACACCTATAATCCCAACTGCTGGGAGGCTGAGGCAGGAGGATTGCTGCAAGTTCAAGGTCAGCCTAAGCAATTTAGTAAGATCTTGATTTCAGAGTCCAGAGTGCTAACCATTACACCATGGAACCATTACACCATGGAACCTTGATTTCAAAATTAAAAAGTTCTGCCAGGCGTGATGGCACGTGCCTGTAAACTCAGCACTTGTAAGGATGAAGCAGGAGGATTGTTGTGAGTTCAAGGCCAGCTTGGGCTACATAGTGATTCAAGAGCAGTTTGACCTATACAGTAAAACCCTGTCTCAACAAAACAAAACAAAACAAAATCTTCTGTGCTGAGTGTGGTGGTACATGCCTATAATCACAGCACTCCAAGAGGCCGAGCCAGGAGAATTAAAAGTTTGAGCTCAGCCTGGGTAATTTAGCAGTTTAGACAAAGACACCAGGTGGAGTTGCTGAGTATGTAGCTCAGTGCAAAGGCCCCGGGTTCAATTCCCAGTACCAAAAAAACAAAGGCGCTCAGTGGTAAAATACTTGCCTAGCATGTACCAGGCCCCCTGGGCTTAATCCCCAGTCCTGAAAACAGGACTGTATGTGTGTATATATATGTAAATATATGTGTGTGTATATATATATATGTAAATACATATATTGTGTGTATTTGTATATATATGCGTATATGTATGTAAATACTTTGATTTGTTGAGACAGGTCTTGCTGTGTAGTTCAGACTGACCTTGGCCTTGAACTCACTACATAGCCCAGGCTGGCCTCGGGCATTTGCCTCAATCTCCTGACTAGCTGGGATTATAGACACGAGCCTCCATACCATGCTACAGGTTCATTCCTGTTTAGTGAGGGTCCAGGTCCTGACAGTTTGTAGAATCTTTCAAAGACATGTTTGAGAGTTGAGAGTGGTGGCACGTGCCTATACTCCCACCACTCTGGGAAGGCGAGGCAGGGGAATCTCACGTTTGAGCCCAGCTTGGGCAAACTCGACAGTTTAGCAACTTAGTAAGACTCTGACTCAAACTAAAAAGGACTGGGACTATAGCTCAGTGTGAAGGCCATGGGTTCAATCTCCAGTACCCCCAAAAAAGGGCAGAAGTGGGGGGCATGTTTGATATGTTGAGCTTCTACAAGCATTAGTTGAGAGCCTCAGTCTGGAGAACATTGTGACGTGGGAGAGGTATGTACGCTTTGGGGTTGGGGAGGTACCATCAGAGGCACCTGCAACCCTGGGTAGCAGCTGCTCCTAACCCCCCCACCCTGTCTCCCCACCAGGGAGAGAAGTCTTTCTTCCTGCAGCCAGGGGAGAGGCTGGAGCGAGGCATCCAGGACGTGTACGTGTTGTCCGAGCAGCAGGGGCTGCTGCTGAAGGCCTTGCAGCCCCTGGAGGAAGGGGAGGAGGCAGAGGAGGCCCCGCACCAGGCCGGCGACCACTGGCTCATCCGAGGGCCCCTGGAGTACGTGCCGTCAGCCAAGGTGGAGGTGGTAGAAGAGCGTCAGGCCATCCCTCTGGATGAGAACGAGGGCATCTATGTGCAGGATGTCAAGACTGGAAAGGTGACAGCTAAGGGACGGGCAGTTCTGCTGCTGTGTGATGTGGTGGTGGCTTCCTCTGGCCAAGCCGGTGACAACAGTGGGGAGAGGCCTGAGGGGCGGTTGGGGAGGAGGCTTTTGCAGCATTGACAGAGGCGTCTGGATGGACTGGCTGGTAGGTATGCGGGCATCCCTTGGAATATTTGTCATCTCTGTTTTAAGCATCTAATTTCAAATTTTAGGAACTCAACTGAGAGGATGAGCTAGGTTTTAGGGAGTTCTGCCTCACTGCACATCTGGTCCCAGCATAGGGGTCTCACTGGAGTATGACCTAGGGACAGTAAGACCCTCCTCCCTCAAACCAGCCCTGATGGTATGTCCCTGTAATCCCACCATTCTGGCATCTGTCTCTGTGATGCCCTCCAAGCTGCTCCAGGAAGGAAGATTCTAGAATTAATATCAAGCACTCAGCATGTGGCAAGAGCTGTTCTTTGAACTAGACATGCAAAAGGCCCTCATTGCTTAGCCCGGTGAGATACCACTGTCCTGTCCATCTTACAGACGAGGACACTGAAACACAGCAAGCAGGCAGCTTGCCCAAGGTGACAACTAGCAGATGGCAAAGCCCAGGTGGAGGCCAGCTTTGCTGTGGCTGCAGAAACTGCTGACCCACAATGCTGGACCCCCGTCCCCGGCCAGTCCTGCCGAGGATTTCGGGTTGCCCCCCCTCCACGGATAACACCCTGTCCCTGCTTAAGGTGCGCGCTGTGATTGGAAGCACCTACATGCTGACCCAGGACGAGGTCCTGTGGGAGAAGGAGCTGCCTGCCGGTGTGGAGGAGCTGCTGAACAAAGCACAGGACCCCCTGGCTGACAGGGGCATGAAGGACACCTCCAAGACCCTTCAGCCCTCCCCTGCCCGGAACAAGACCCGCGTGGTCAGCTACCGCGTGCCACACAACGCAGCCGTGCAGGTGTACGACTACAGAGCCAAGAAGGCCCGGTGAGCACAGCACGGGGTCCCCGCTGGGGGGCGGCCACTGGGGGGCTGTCCAGCTCATGCACCTCTGACCTCAGGCTTTCTGTGCAGCGTAGTCTTCGGGCCGGAACTGGTGTCGCTGGGTCCTGAGGAACAGTTCACTGTGTTATCCCTCTCGGCGGGGCGGCCCAAACGTCCCCACGCCCGCCGGGCACTCTGCCTGCTGCTTGGGCCTGACTTCTTCACAGATGTCATCACCATCGAAACAGCGGATCACGCCAGGCTGCAGCTGCAGCTCGCCTACAACTGGTGAGGACTGTGATGGGGCCTGGTAAGGGCTCCTGTGGGCACAGTGCCAGGGAATGCCAGGGGATGCACCTAATGAGGGCAGAACATGGGATTTGGCGCCCTGGTCAAGAGGGAAGCTGGGGGCTTGCAGGATAGATCGGGGTAGGATGCTGGAGGCTCCAGGTTCCATGCCCAGCACTGAAAAAGGGCAGGAGTGCTGTGTCACCTCTGGCACGAGGACTTCAGGACTCAGTAGCAGGACACAACGCCAACAAAATCCCAGCTGTGTTCAACCAAATGAATCCCTGAAATGTCATTCTGGTAGCGCATGCCTGTAGTCCAAGCTTCTCAGGCTGAGGCAGGAGGATTGCAGGTTTAACCCAAGCAATTTGTCAAGACCGTGTCTCAAAACCTAAAAAGAAAAGAAAAGAAAAAGAAATGGGTGTGGTGACACACCTGTAATCTCAGCATTCTGGGAGGCTGAGGCAGGAGGATCTCAAATTCAAACCTACCCTGTACAATTTAGAGACCTCGTAGGCGATATAGCTCAGTGTGAAGGCTCTGGGTTCAATCCCCAGTACTGGAAAAAAGAAAGGAAAGGAAAAGAAGAGGGGCAGGGAGGGGAGGAAAGAAAGAAAGAGAAAGAAAGAAGGACAAATGCTCATCAACTCCCAAGCATGTGGTCCTCAGCTCCGGGCTGAGAGTCACCAGTACCATGACAAGGGCACGCGGTGTGGGCATATTCCGGGGCACAGCAGCATCGTGGTCGAGAGCACGACCCTAGGGCTGGATTGCCTGCCTCCAGCTTTCCGACTTGCTGTGTGTTGGGTGACCTTTGGCCAGTCACTTAACCTCTCTGGACCTGTTTCCTCTGCTGTAAAATGGGAAGAATTCTTGTCCTTACCTCCAAAGGTGGCTGAGGGATAAACAGGGACATGTGTTAGGCTTTTTAGGATCTTACTGGGCACAGAGGATGGTGTTGAGGGTGGGTGTCCCACTCTGAGAGAGATTTGTCTTTTCTGGGGGGAAAATTGCTTCCCTGTTCTGGGCCTCTGCTCATAGGCACTTTGAACTGAATGACCGGAATGACCCTCAGGAAGCAGCCAAGCTCTTCTCAGTGCCCGACTTCGTGGGTGATGCTTGCAAGGCCATCGCGTCCCGTGTGCGGGGGGCCGTGGCCTCGGTCACCTTCGATGACTTCCATAAGAATTCAGCTCGCATCATCCGCACGGCTGTCTTTGGCTTCGAGACCTCCGAGGCCAAGGGCCCCGATGGCTTGGCCCTGCCCAGGCCGAGGAACCAGGCCTTCTTTCCCCAGAATGGGCTGGTGGTCAGCAGCGTGGACGTGCAGTCGGTGGAGCCTGTTGACCAGCGGACCCGGGACGCCCTGCAGCGCAGTGTCCAGCTGGCCATTGAGATCACCACCAACTCCCAGGAGGCAGCAGCCAAGTGAGTGACAACAGGGGGCCTGGCCGCCTGGAAGGTCTCTCCAGCTCACCCACCGCTGGTACCTAAAGCTGAAGGTTTAGCCCATGATGGCGAACCTTTTAGAGCTTTCAGTGATAACAAACAGCCTGTTGTGGCACACAGGCCATAGGTATGCCACTACTGGTTAGCCAATCCAGGCAAGAAACAGGCTCACTTGGATAACATGGCATCCAAATGGCCAGTCTGCTCCTCCTCCCTTGCCCCCAGGGAGCTATTCTCTCCCCAGCGGATAGTGTGACCTACTTAAATTGTGACTCAGATGCCACCCCTGCTCCCACAGCTTCCCATCTTGCTTGTGATAATACCCAGTATTTCTATGGCCTTCCAGGCTCTCTGGGGTCCAGCCGGGCTCCCCACACTGCTCTTTGTACCCTGCTTCCATACAGGACTGTTGCAGCCCTTCTCAGATGCACACAGTTCCACCTTCAGCCTTTGGCAGTGGCCATTCTGCTACTCGGAAAGCACTGTCTCCGGGCCGCTTCCGAGGCAGGCTTCTTGGAGCTCCCCACTTTTCCTTCCCCGACCACAGTAGCATCCTCTTAGCTGGGTCACCCCTTTCACCACTTCCAAGGAGCTCATCACTGTGTGGAATTGTCCCTGGTTGTGCCGTCACCAGAGGGTCCTTCGGGTGAAAGCGGGGCTGGTGCTCGCCTGCCTTCCTCAGGCCCGGGGCTGCCCAGTGTCTGCAGCGGATGTGAGCAGTGCTGAGCCCAGGCGCACGCTGACTGCTTTCCAGGGGACAGGGCCTGTCCCCGGCCCACTGGAGCTTGGTGTGCTCTGCTCTTGGCGTACCTGTCCCAGCTCAGGCCCACACAGGCCTCTCACCTGTCCCTGCTGTCTCTCGTCCAGGCATGAGGCTCAGAGACTAGAGCAAGAAGCCCGTGGACGGCTGGAGAGGCAGAAGATCCTGGACCAGTCAGAAGCTGAGAAGGCTCGCAAGCAGCTCTTGGAGCTCGAGGCCATGAGGTAGTGGAGAAGGAGAGGAGGGCGAGGGTCTTGGAAGAGCTGCTGGTGGGGCAGTGGCGTGTGAGTATGTGAGAGAGTCAGGAAGAGAGAGACAGACAGACAGACCCAGGCAGTGGCTTTCTCCCCTCCAGGAGGCTGAGCTCCAGGCAGAGCACGTACATACCATGAAGCTTAGATAAGGCCCCAGGAGAGCAGGGCTTTCTCTGGGGTCTTACCCGGCTCCCCCACCCCCAGCATGGCCGTGGAGAGCACTGGGACCGCCAAGGCCGAGGCTGAGTCACGCGCAGAGGCTGCACGGATCGAGGGAGAAGGTTCTGTGCTACAGGCCAAGCTGAAGGCACAGGCCCTGGCCATTGAGACGGTGAGAGGGGTGACCTCGGGGAAGGAGGTGGCCCGGGGCCAGTTTACTACAGTCCCTGAAGGCAGAGAGGACACCAAGTGCCCTAACAGAAAGTGCTGAGTTTAGGGCAGTCCTTTGCCCAGCAGCGGTGCCTGTATTACCTTCTATGAAGGCAAGGATTATTGCACCCATTCTGCAGATGTGAGCTCCAAGGTTGGCCACCTTTGTGCCACCTCGTGCGTGTGGTTTATGTGCATGGTCTCATTTCATGCTTGAAATCCACCTGTGGGCCTGGGGTGCAGCTCGGTGGTAGAGCACTTGCCTAGCATCCATGAGGCCCTGGGTTCCACCTTCGGCACCACAAAAGGAAGAAGAAAAGGACTTTGCGTGAGGTGGGTTTCATCCCCACTTACTGTTGAGGAACCAAGGCTTGGGTGGAGGAGCTGCATGGGTCACCAGCTGAATGGTGGCATACGTGAGGTGTGTACCCTGCTGACCGAGGTTGCAGCTCCGGGCCACACTCGCTGGCTTCAGTGACTTGCTGAGCAGTTCCTGGTGGCCGCATGATCTGAGGCAGCTGGCTTTCTCCCCTCCAGGAGGCCGAGCTCCTTCGGGTACAGAAAGTACGAGAGCAGGAACTGGTCTATGCCCGGGCCCAGCTGGAGCTGGAGGTGAGCAAGGCCCAGCAGCTGGCAGAGGTGGAGGTGAAGAAGTTCAAGCAGATGACAGAGGCTCTGGGTCCCAGCACCATCAGGGACCTGGCTGTGGCTGGGCCGGAGATGCAGGTGAGCATTGGGTGAGTGTGTGTGTCCTGGGTCCAGCCTTGTAGCCGAGAAGGCAGAAGAGAAACAGCATCTGGAAAGATGTCACAGCGGGGGTGAGCAAACTGTCCCTGGGTTCCTGTGTCATTTGAGCGGCGTCATGCTGTATCAGTTCAGGCACTGTCCTAGACTTCAAGGAGCCGAAGCTCCTGGGGGAGACAGAAGACAGATGGGACATCAGTGTGCGACAAGTGCCCTGAAGCAGGTCAAGCAGGGTGACATGAAGTGAGAGGTGGCACCTCAAAGGAGAGTGACGCTGGAGGCGGCCAGAGGATGAGAAGTGACCAGTGTCTTACCACATCTTCTCACTTTGCCTCTCCTCACGCCCTCCAGGTGAAATTGCTGCAGTCCCTGGGCCTGAAGTCCACCCTGATCACCGACGGCTCCACTCCCATCAACCTCTTCAACACTGCTTTCGGGCTGCTGGGGCTCGGGGCTGACGGTCAGCCCCCAACCAAAAAGGCAGCTGGGGGCGCCCTCCTGGAGGGCTTGCCTTTCCAGACTCCTCCTTCCCCTCAAGCCCCTGGAGGCAACCATGTCGTGCCTTAGCTTGGTCTGCACTGACAGCTGACCAATAAAACTGGGATTTCCCAGCATTTAAACCCTTTTATTGCCAGTCATGGTGGCACATTTCTGTAATCCCAGCACTTGGGAGGCTGAGGCAGGAGGATCACAGTGAGTTCAAGGCCAGCCTGGACTACAAAGCAAGACTCTGTCTCAAAAAACCAAAAGATAAAATAAAAAATAAACCCTTTTCTCTTGTCTCAGTGGGGCTGGGAATTTAGCTCAGTGGTTAGAGTGCTTGCCTAGCAAGCACAATGCCCTGAGTTCGATCCCTGGCACAAAAAAAAAAAAAATCTTTCTCTTGTCTCAGTCCTGGGTCACAAGGGAGAATCATGGTGGAGGGAAGGTACCCTTGAAATCTTGGAGCAGTTACTAGAGAGACTACTCCCACTTGTAAAGCAAAAGGAAAACTGGGGCAGATAGAAGACTAGTTTGCTGAGCATGGTGATGAAGGCCTATAATCCTAGCACTCAGTAGCCTGAGGCAGAAGGATCTCTGCAAGTTTGAGGCCAGTCTGAACTATAAGAGCTCATCTCAAAAAATAGGCCAAATCAAACAAAAGACCAACACAGAAATCACAAATGTGACCCAAACCTTAGCAAGCCAGTCAGCGTCCCCAGAGGCAGGTTGGGGAGATGATGCCATAGGTGAGGGATGGGGTCTGCTCGCTAGCCCCTCTGCAATGCCCCCGCCTTAGCGGCACTCGCTGCCTGTCCCTCCTGGAATCCAGCCTGGCCGGGGTACTCTCACCTCCAGCCGCAGCACCATCTCAGCCTCCCGAACCTCACTGCTCAGTGCCAGAGCACTTGTCCCTTCTCCAGTGGGGATGGCAGGTGGGCAGGAGGAACCACAGCAGCCCCCTGGGCTCCTGGTTTGGGCTGTTAGGGAGCATTGAGGAGGCTGCCCTCTTCTACCCTCCCCCACAGCCAGAAGGGGCTCTTAGTGGGGCAGGAGCCAGGCACAGTCGGGCTGGCACACGGTGACGGCTCAAGGGGCCCTGGCCCTCTGGGCTGAGTAGCGCTGTAGGTGCCAGGCCTGCACCTGTCCACTGAAGAAGTACAAAGATCCTTAGTGTTGTTTTAATTTACGTGTTTCTAATGGCCAAAGATGGTGAACATTTTTTTTTTTTTTTTTTGTGGTGCTGGGGATCGAACTCAGGCCCTTGTGCTTGCAAGGCAAGCACTCTAATCACTGAGCTAAATCCCCAGCCCGGTGAACATTTTTTAATGTACTTACTGGCCATTTGTATTTTTTCTTCTAAGAAATGTCTATGCATTTCAATTGTCTATTTTTTATCGGGTCTTTTATTTTTAGGAGCCTAATTTTTTTGAGTTCTAGATACAGTCTAAATATTACTCCCCTAACTGAGGAATAGCTAGCAAAATATTTTGCCCATTCTGTAGATTGGCAAAAAATCTACAGGGTCTCTTCACACTGTTGGTTGGTTCCTTTGCTGTGCAGAAGCTTTCTCATTTGATGTGACCTATTTGTTGATTCTTCATGTTACTACTTTTGCAGCTGGGTTCTGTTCAGAAAGTCCTTGTTGTGCTTATGTCTTCAAAAGGTTTACCTATTTTATCTGCTAACAGATTGTTTCGGTTTTAACATCCAGGGCTTTTATCCATTTTGATTTTAGATTAGTACATGGTGAGAGATATAGATCTAGATTCAATCTTCTGCATGTGGATAACTAGTTTTCCTAGCATCATTTATTGAAGAGGCTGTCTTTCCTTTTTTTTTAATCATAAACAAGTAATGCCAATAGTTTTTTTATTTTTTTTTTTTGGTTTTGTTTTTTGGGTGCTGGGGATCATACTCAGGGCCTTGTGCTTGCTAGGCAATGCTCTACCACTTGAGCTAAATCTCCAACCCTACCTGAAACAAGAAATTGTATTACAAATTAATTTAGAATGTCTTTCCATTAAAAGATGTTGAAGAAGGCCAAACTGTAATGGTATATATTCTCTATTAAGAATTACATTTTTCTAATGGCCAAAGATGGCGAACATTTTTAAACATACTTACTGGCCATTCTGTATTAAGAATTACTGACAATTCTTTATTAAGAATATATACAGAAGGGGCCGGGGATTTAGCTCAGTGGTTAGAGTGCTTGCCTTACAAGCACAAGGCCCTGAATTCGATCCCCAGCACCAAAACAAAACAAACAAACAAACAAAAAAGAATATACACAGAAGTTATACCAACCTACAGGAACAGAAATCTCTCAGAAAAATGGGCAAAAGCCTCAAACAGGTTTTCCACAGAATTAGAAGTACATAGGGGGAAAAAAACTATGTAGGGACCAATAAACATTTCAAGGTTTTCATCTCTGCTCATCAGAGAAACATAAATTGGGACCGCAATGACATGTTTAAATTTATTCAACTGACAAAAATTAAGAAACCTAACAAAGTCAAGTTTTGAAGATTTTAATCACTAGGATCACTTACATCTTATTGATGAGAGTGTAAATTGGTATATCCACTGTGGAAAGCTACTCATTTGAAAAGTTGAACTTTTGTATGCTCAGGGACCAATAATGTCACTTTTAGGTATATATGCAAGAGAAATATTTGCACAAAGAGCTCCAGAATACATTTATAAGCATATTTCCAGCATATGTGTTTGGCCCTTTGGGGTTTCTGCATCCTCTATTCTGCATCAGTTTTTGTGCCAGTACCCTTCTGTTTTTATCACTGTAGCTTTGTTTGTTTGTTTGAGACAATTTCTCATTATGTATTCCAGGCTGGCCTGGAACTCATGGTGATCTCCTGCCTCAGCCTCCCATGTGCTGGGATTATAGGCATGTGCCTCCACGTCCAGCTTTATCACTATAGTTTTGTGATAAAGTTTGAGATCCAGAATCGTGATATTTCCTGCTTTGCTCCTGTTGCTCAGGATTGCTTTTGCTATTCTGGGCTTCTTCAGGCTCTGGATTAATCTTCCGATAATTTTTTCTAGGGCTGTGAAGAATGCTATTGGTATTCTGATTTAGATTGTATTAAATCTATATATCACTTTGGATAATGTGGCCGTTTTGACAATATTAGGTCTACCTATCCAGGAACGGGATTTCTCTTCATTTTCTGGTGTCTTCTTCCATCTCCTTTTTCAGAGTACTATTGTTTTCTTTCCTTCCTTCTTTTCTTTTTGGCATGTGATCATGCTGTATTGTCTGTACGTACAGAGGCCTTTCCTCTTCACTTCCCCTAGAGACCCATTTCACCCTCTGCCTGCTCCGCTTGGCTGGCGGTCTCTTGTCTCTCGGTAATGATGGAGTCGGATCTCTTCTCTTGGGGGAAGAGAAATGCATGGTCTGTTGCGTCTCCAATAACAAAAACATTGGTGAGCTGAGGGGCAAAGCTGTTGCCATTTGTATCTTTTACTTGAACCACATCAAAAGAACCAGAATGTCTTTCCCTGTTGGCGATCCCAATTCTTCCTAAGTGAGCTCCTCCAGTCACCACGCACAGGTGACCACTGTCAGACTGATGAAATCAGTAATCTTGCCAGTTCCCAAATCAGTCCGGATGGTATCACTCACTCCACGAGGGATTGGGGTAGCGAACGGTGGAGCATCCTGGGGCACCTGACGTGGGATTCCTTTTGTTACTGCAAAGATCTTTCTTACTTTGCTTAACTTGTACTTGATCTCCTCAGGTGTAATGTGATGAACAGCAGAGTAACCCCTGGTGTCAGGGTCACAAGTCAGATGGACATTCTGTCCAGTCCGGTCAGTGCTGATGACACCCATTAAACCAGCAGAGTGGGTTATGTCAGTTCAGACTTTGCCATTGGTCTTAATGTGGTGCTGCACGTGTATCTTCTTTACTTCATTGCTGGTGAGGGCATACTTAAGTGTGGTCCTTAGGAAAAGGGTAAGGGGCAGACATTGTCTCAGCTTGTGGTGACCAGTGGATGACTGAGGAATGGATACACCAGTCAGTGTAACCAGCCTGCAGTGCTTTGGAGCTGCTCTCTGCTTCAGATGCCTCTTGGGACCAGGAGCCATGGCTGTGCTGGGAACAGGAGCTGGTTTTCTTTTCATTTCATTTCGTTTCCCTTCCTTTCCTTTCCCTTTCTTTCCTTCCTTCCTTCCCTTCTTCCTTCCTTCTCTCTCTTTCTTTCTTGATGTATTCATTGTTGGTGTACAGAAACACTGTTGATTTTTGTGTGTTGATTTTGTTCCCTGCTACTTTTCTGAATTTGTTTATTATTTATTTATTAGCTGAAGCTTTGGGGGAATGTTCTGGGTCTTCTATGTACAGGATCGTGTCACCCGTATATAAGGGTAGTTTGACTTCTTTCCTATATGTATCTCTTTTATGTCTTTCTGTTACTTGATTGCTCTAGCTAAATTTTAAGTACTGTGTTGAACAGGAGTGGTAAAAGTGAACATCCTCATCTTGTTCCTGATTTTAGGGGAAAACAAAGTGGGCAGTGGGTTTGTCATAAATGACTTTTTTTGATCCTGCAGTTCATGAGTGTGATGATTGGGTATTCATGCTTATGCGTGAGATGTGCCTCCCACAAACCTTGTTACAATGTGGGCACATTAACCGTCTGACGTGAAAATTAAAAAAAAAAGTTTAAAAAAAAAAGGCTTTTTTTTCATGTTGGGATAAGGTCCTTCTATGACTATTTTCTTCAGAGTTTTTATCATGAATGGATGTTGGAGTTTGGCTAAGGCTTTTTCTGCTCCTGTTGAGATGATCATGTGATTTTTATCTTTGCATCTGTTTATGTGTTATATTACATTTGTTGATGGTGAGCCATCCATGTATCCAGGAATGTAACCAACTTAGTCATGATATATGATCTTTTTTTGTTTGTTTTGGTTTTTTTGAGACAGGATCTCACTACTCAATTCAGGCTGGCCTCGACCTCTCTATGTAGCCCAGGCTGGCCTTAAACTCCCAGAAATCTTCCTGTCTCAGCCTCCCTAGTGCTGGGATTACAGGGAGGCACTGTCATGCCCCACGATGATGTGTGAGTTTTTTAATGATTTGTTTCTTTCTTTCTTTCTTCTTCTTCTTCTTCTTTTTTTTTTTTTTTGCTGGGAATCGAACTCAGGGCCTTGTGCACTCTAACCACTGAGCTAAATCTCTAGCCCTGATTTGTTGCTTTCTGTTTGCCAGTTATCTTGTTGAGGATTTTTGTATCCATGTTCTTAAAGAGATTGGCCTGTATTTTCTTTTTTGTTAAATTCTCGTCTGGTTTTGGTATCTGGGTAATGCTAGCTTCCAGGAATGAGTTTGGCAGTACTCTTTCAGAAAATTTTATTTATTTTTTATTTATTTATTTTTACTAATAAAACTTTCTTTTTGGGGGGGTGCTGGGGATCGAACTCAGAGCCTTGCACTTGCTAGGCAAGCGCTCTACCACTTGAGCTAAATCCCGAACCTCTCAATTTTATTGAAGATGGGCTGGGGATTTAGCTCAGTGGTTAGAGTCCTTGCTTAGCAAGTGCAAGGCCCTAAGTTTGATTCCCAGTACCAAAACAATAAATAAACAAAAACCTGACCAAAAATCAATTTTATTGAAGACTTTGAGGAATATTGGTGTTAGATTTTCCCTGAAGTTCTTGTAGAATTCAGCAGTGAATCCATCAGGTCCTAGGCTTTTCTTAAATTGATAGCTTTTTTCCTGCCTCAATTTCATTGCCTACTATTGGATTGTTCTGTATTTTTATATCATCTTGTTTCAGTTTTGGTAATTCATATGTGTCCAGAAATCTATCCATTTCTTCTAGATTCTCCAATGTATTGGAATATATGTTTTTGAATTTGTTACTTATAATCCTCTAGATTTTGGGGTATCTATTGTGATTTTGCCTTTTTCATTCTAATTGCATCGATCTTTCCTTCTTTTGGTACGTTTGGCTACAGGTTTGCCTATTTATTCTTTTGGAGAATAAGTTCTTTAATTCATTAATTCTCGATATTTTTATTTTATTTTATTTTTTATCTCAATTGCATTAATTTCCACTCTGATCTTTAGGATTTCCTTGCTTGTACTAGTTTTGGATTTAGATTTTTCTTGTTTTTCTAGGACTTTGAGGTGCATCATTATGTTATTTATTTGGGATCACTCTAATTTTCTGATGTGGGCATTCACAGCTATAAATTTCCCTCCTAGAACTGCTTTCATTTTGTCCCATAGGTTCTGGTATGTCATACTGGCATTAACATTTGATTCTAGGAACCCATTGATTATTCAAGAGTGTGTTGTTTAATCTCTATATGTTTACATAATTTCTGGGGTTTCTCTTGCCATTGACTTCTAGTTTCATTGTGCATGATCTGATAATATGTGTGGGATTATTTCAATTATTTTATATTTATTGAAGCAAGCTTTATGGTCTATTTTGGAGAAAGTTGTATGTGCTGCTGAGAAGAATGTGTATTCTGTTTTTGCTGGTTTCAACACTATAGGTATCTATTAACTCTATTTGTCTCAAGGTATGATTCAACTCTGGTATGTCTTTGTTGATTTTTTTTGTGTGTGTAGTTCATCTATTTGTGAAAGTGGGGGATTGAGGTCCCCAACTATGATTGTGTTGATGTTTATGTGATGTTTTATGTGCAGTAGTATTGTTTTATGAAGTTACATGAGCTGGTATTTGGTACATACATATTTAAAATTGTTATATCTTCCTGTTGAATTGTTCCCTTTACCATTATGTTGTGACTCTTTTTTTGGGTAGTGTTCTTCTTTGTCTCTTCTTATCGGTTTTGGCTCAAAGTCCAAATTTGTCTGAAAATAGGATTACTTCTGCTTGTTTCGGGGCTCCGGTTGTATGAAGAATTGTTTTCCATCCTTTTATTTTTAATCTATGGGTGTCTTTAAAGGTTAAATGTGTTTCTTACATGCAGCATACTGTTGGGTTTGCTTTTTTTTTTTTATGGTACTGGGGATCGAACTCAGGGCCTTGTTCTTGCTAGGCAAGCATTCTAACCACTGAGGCAAATCCTCAGCCTGGGTTTGTGTTTTTTGATCCAATTTGCCAATCTGTGTTGCTTGATTAAGGAATTGAAATCATTTGCACTGATAGTTGTTACTGAAAAGTATTGACTGATTCCTGTCATTTCATTATTTGTCTATTGCTGATGCCTTTATCTTTTCCTTTTTGCTTAACTGCTTACCCTGTTTGCTGTATTCATTCCAGTAGGCCCTTTGGCACTGATGCTGTCATTGTCTCTGTCTAGTATATCTTTGAGTATTTTTTTTAATGTAGGTTCAGTAGTCATAAAATTTTTAAGGTGCACTTTGTCCTGGAAGTCTTAATTTCTCCATCAGTTTTGAAACATAGTTTTGCAGGATATATTAATCTGAGTTGAAAGTTGTTTACTTTTAGGACTGGAAGAACTTTCCTTTAAGCTCTCCTGGCCTTTAAGGTTTGTGTTGAGAAATCTGCAGTAATTCTAATAGGTTTACCTTTATAGGTGATTTGTTATTTTTCTCTACCAGCTTTCTAATTTCTGTCCTTTTGTTGAACTTTTGGAATCTTGAATATAATGGGTCATGGAGGAATACTTTTCTGATTGTGACTATTTGGGGTTTTATAGTCCTTGCTTACCTGTATGTTGAATTCTTTCCTGATATTGAAAAGTTTTCTGCTATGATTTCTGTAAACATATTTTTTATGCCCTTCATGCTGCCTTCTAATTTTTCTCTAATTTCACATTATTCTTAGGTTAGTCTTCTTTGCATCATCTAGCAGCTGTTGGATCCATTTCCCATGATCTATTGTTTTTAAGATGTCTGAGTAAGTGGTCACTTGTGTTAGCCCTTCTAGTGCTGACATGCTGTGCTCACATTGGTCATTTCTGCTGCCCATACTTCCAATAGAATTTTTTCATCTCCTGGAGTTCTTTTTTTTTTTTTTTTTTTTTTTTTTTTTTTTTTTTTTTTTTTTTTTTTTTTTTTTTTTTTTTTTTTTTTTTTTTTTTTTTTTTTTTTTTTTTTTTTTGTGGTGCCGGGGATCGAACTCAGTCCCTTCTGCTTTCAAAGCAAGCACTCTAACCACTGAGCTAAATCCCCAGCTCCTGGAGTTCTGTTTGGTACCTTCTCATAGACTCTACTCTTTGCTAAACTGGTCATTCAAATTATCTATCATTTTGGTTAGCTCAGATAACTTTTTATTTGTGTCTTCTTTAAGCTTGCTGATCATTTTAATTAAGTCCATTATCTGTTACACCATCTTTGAGTTCACTGAATACTATTGATCTGGATTTTTTCTTCTTATTTTTTATCACTTTGTGTAATTCAGCCATTTGTTTATTTTCTTCCCATTGATGCCCATTGAATCAGCTTTGGGGGAGTTAGGAGTTTGAGAGGAATTTTGTTGCCTTGTTTTCCCGTGTTTCTTTTCTTTTTTCTTTTTATTTTCTTTTTTTCTTTCTTTTGGGGGTGAGGAGCTGAGGATTGGGATCAGTTACAGTGGAATGACTGTCTGCTTCCCAGTGATGTGATCTTGGCTTTGTTATTTATCTGCCTCTTCAACCTAGTTTAATAGGGTCAGACCCAGTTGCTGTGTTGGAAGGAGAAAATCCCCACCAGTTATATCAATATCAACAAAGCCAACCATACATCACTCGTGTACATTAACACTTGTTTTAACAATTTTCCTCTTTATCAATGTCCAAACAGACTGCAATATACTGTTACCAACAGGTAAACTGGGATGTGATGGGTCAGGGGAAGGAAAAATGAAGAGAAAAGGGAAGGGTATAAATCAGCAAGTAGAAAAGGAGAGCTGGGCATGGTGGTGCACGCCTGTAATCCCAGCACTTGGGAGGCTGAGGCGGGAGGATCACAGTGAGTTCAAGGCCAGCCTGAATTACATAGTGAGACTGTCTCCAAAAAGAAAAGGAGAGAAAAGATATATCAACAGATGAAAAACAGGAGACCAAACTGTTGGAATTCTTTTTGTAGTTGCAGTAAAGGGTAAGCATTAAAGGGGATTGAAAAATATTTGTGGGGATGGGAGAAGGGATGCAGAGTGAGAGAAGTGTAACTGGAGATTGAGGAAAGCTGTGAGAACATCAGAGCCTGTTAATATGTTGGTAGTTACCTTATATTTGGATCCTGTAGACACAGTTTTTGTGAGGGTTACCCTGACTTGCCCATGAAAGGTACTATTTAGGTTAAAGCATTGGTAAATTTTTATTCTCCTTCGCATACATGCAAATATCTCCTATCTATATGGCAGATGAAAGGAGGAAAGGAAGAAAGGGAAGATAAAGAAATAAGAAAGCGTGGGGGGAGGGACAATGACAACAACAAAAAACCCACGTGGTTGCAAAAACAAAATCAGAGCATTTTCAATCCCATTTATATTGCCGGCTGAGTGCAACTAGCAAGTTCTTATCCCCACATTCTCATGTGGGGAATCTTCAATTTCTGGGTCTTGCTCCATGAGGGGAATCTTCAATTTCTGGGTCTTGCTCTTTCCTGCTTCTCTGCCCCTTTCAGAGCATCACTGTGACCATAAGTTACTCCTCCTAACCCTTCTCAGTCCATCACACACTGCCTAGTACTGTAGGTCTCTGAGCAGGTCCCGCCCCCTATAATTTACTCAGTTGCCTGCCTGTGAAGAAGAGGCTTGTCTATCCGGATGACCCTCTGGGCTGTCTGCCCACTCACTGCAAGCTACGCTGTGTGTGTGGCTGACTGTAGGCCTTTGCCTCTGTCCTAAGATCCAGCTCCCTGCCCAATTAATTTGAGGAGGGGAGGGTACCGTGAGGTTGGACCAACACCCAGTTCTCTGCTGACTTCGCCAGGGTCCTCTCCATTTCCACTCTCTTCCATGTACCACAAATCATGCTGTTCCTTCTGTGTTCTCTCTCTACAAGCCTTCTGCTAAGGGTACCACTGTGTGCCCTGAGCAGGGCACCACTCTTTGGCTGGTTGGTTATGTATGGTTCTTCCTCATTCACTCTCCCAACAGCCTCACTCTCCAGCCTGCAGACTCGGTGGAGCTTCAGGGCCTGCTCTGGTCAGCAGCCCCCGGCAGTGGGCAGTGGGCTCCTCACCACCGGGATGCCTGATAGTGGGCAGTGGGCAGAAACAGCAAGGTGTGCTGTGGGCACAACACTCCTGGTGTTTGGGGGGAGGAGTGCCTATTCGTGGACCAGTCTGGTTGCATCTCTCTCCGGGCTCTGGCCATTGCAAGCACTGCCCCCTTGCTTAGCCCCGAGCCCAGGTTTTCTCAGTGCTCAGACCTGGCTCCATCCTCAGGATTGTGCATCTTATTTTCTCATTCTTCGAGGGTCAATCAGTGCTTTATCAGACACCCCTGGCTGGCTTTCAGTTTCTCTGATACCCTGGTTTGTGAACATCACCCTGCCCACATTACTTTTCCTGGGGGAGAGGGCAGAAGGGTTAGAAGCTTATTCCAGATGTGGCTGCTGCGGAAGGGCAAGCTCCTCCCTCCCTCAGGGTGTCAGATCCTTTCGCAAGGTGAAGAGGCCCCTGGGCTGGACTTGCGGTGTAAAGCTGCTGTGGTCCAGGAGCAGTCCAGCCCCCTTGCTTCTCCAGATCATTCTCTTTATTATGTTTGTAGCACATTATGTTCACATTCTTGTTGGAGAGTTGGTACATATTCATAACACATCTTAAGTCTTTTTTCATCCCCTTCCCCTCCCTCCCCTCCTCCCTCTTCATCTCTTGATCCTCTTCCCCTTCGAGAAATATCTATCTCCCTACTTCCTATTACCTGTCTTTTATTTTGCTCTTTATTTATATTTTGGCTATCTCACATAAGAGACCAGCTTCCCTTTCTAAACCCTTCCAATGCTGGATTTGGGTCTGCTGAGTTTCTCCTTCTATTTGCCTTCCCACATCTTGTTTTCTTTGCCACACAGTTTCAGTGTACCTTGGAGCCTCTCTCCCTGCTGCTGCCATGTAGCCATGATGGATGAGGCCAGTGCCTCTAGTTTCAAAGTCATCTTGGGAGGCTTGCTCTCCAACCCCCTCACTCAGCTTCCTCAGAGCCTCTCAGGACTTCCCTTAACACCTTCATCTTCCCCACCCCCTGTAATGCTTAGCAGAAAACACCCGTCCTTTCAACAACCTTACTCCCTCCGTGCCCCCTGACCAGACACGCCTGGGGCCTGATGGGTCCTGTGTGACGCTCACAAACTCCGAGGGAGGCCACTGCTGCTTCTCTGTCTGGTGTGCGTGCCCTCGCGACTATTCATACCTCTTCTCTTCTCAGCCTCCCACACCCCGGCCCACTTTTTCTCACCTCTTTGAGAAAATAGAAGCAAATTGGGCTGGAAGGCGCTCTGCTTCCCAGCAGCAAGTCCGCAAGCTGTGGGCCTCTGCACCTTCTGTCCTCCCTCCTGTTCCCACCAGGACCTCGTCCCCCATCGCCGCACCCCCGCCCTTCTCTCCTCGCACAGAGGTCTCCTTTTCTCCTGGGCCCCTGCTGTCAGGCCAGAAACACACAAGACTCTGCTGCATGTGACAAGCCGTTAACCGTCCCCTGAGCCCTACATTGCCTTTGACTTCCATCTCTCCTTTTCCCTCCACAGCCAAGTCCTCTAGAGTGCTCGGTGAGCTGCTTCCTTGCCGCTTGTCTTCTCTCCAGACCACACCAATTGGCCCGTCTCCACCCTTATGTTAGGGAAACTGCCCTGATGGGCATCAACAGTGATACCCTACTGCTGAGTCAGAAAGCTGGGGCTCCTCTCTTAGTTCAGTTTTTATGTCTTTATTAGTACGTGTTTGCCGTACATAATGGTTACATTCCTCACGGGGAGTTGGTGCATGTACACAACACATCTTAATTCTTTCTTCATCCCCTTCCCTCCTTCCTCCACCCAGCTCTGGGTCTCCTTTGCTTTTGCAAAATAGCTATCCATCTCCTATTCTCTATCTTTTATCTTGCTCTTTATTTATACTTTGGGTTTCTCATATAAGAGAACCATGTAATATTTAAACTTGGTGGCTTTTTTTTTTTAACATGGCTGTCTTGTTTGTCTCACTTAACATTATGGTCTGAAGATGCATCCATTTTCCTACAAATGACTCAAGTTTATCTTTATAGCACAATACTGTCCCATAGTGTATAAATATCACATTTTCTTTATCAGTTCATCTGTCGACAGACAAAAAGGACACTTTCAAGATTTAGCTATTGTGAGTTGTGCTGCTATAAACATGGGTATGCAGTCTTTAACTCTTTCTGGAAAATACCTAGAAGGGGAACAGCAGGGTTAGATGGAATTCCTGTTTTTAGTTTTTTGAGGAATCTCCATTCTGATCTCCATAGTGGTTGTACTACTAGTTTACATTCTATCAACAGTGTTGTTGTGGTTTTATTTTCCCTGCAGCCTCACCAACATTTATTATTGTTTGATTCCTTGATGATGGCCATTCTTTCTCTTGCTGGCCTCGAACTCACTATGTAGCCCAGGCTGGCCTCAAACGCCCAATGATCCTCCTGCTTCAGCCTCCTGAGTGCTGGAATTACAGGCATGTGCCTCCATGCCTGGCCCATTTTGATGGTCTTGATCATGGATGCTGGCCTTTCCGACCTCAGGGCCCTCAAGATTTTATTTATTTACTGACTCATTCACTCATTCATTCATTCATTCATTCATTTTGCAGAACTGGGGATTGAACCAAGACCTCACCTTTGCACTTAGCTATATTCCTGGCTCAATTTCCTCTCTGGAGAATGAGTACATTAACAGGACTGTTGTACAGCAGACTGCAGTTGTGAGATGAATTGAGATAATGCATGATAAAAGCATTTAGAGCCAGTGTGGTGGCACACACCTCTGATCCCCCAAAAAAGAAAGAAAAAAAAAAGGAAAAAGCACTTAAAGATGTGGTTGTGTGCATTAGCAGTGCAATAGCCAATATATAAAATGAAAACTAAAATATGGAAATCCAGGCCAGGCACAGTAGCACGCACCTGTAAACCAGATACTTGGGAGGCTGAGGCAGAAGGATTGCAAATTCAAAGTCAACCTGTGCGATTTGGCAAGAGTCCGTCTCAAAAGATAAAAAGGACTGGGGATGTAGCTCAGCGGTAGAGCACTTACCTAGCATATGTGAGGCCCTGGGTTCTATCCCAGTACAAAAAAAAAAAAAAAAAAAAAAAAAAAAAAGGAGAAAAAGGAAATATTTAAAAAAAAAAAAAAAGGAAAGGAAATATAAAGTCCTCATGTCCTACTGGGTTCCAGAGGGTATCCTAGCTGGCCTCTGCCTAATTCCTCAACAGCTCTCCCCAGCACCAGCACTTCATGTTTCAGCCACATCAATCTAGATTGATTTCTTTTTCTTTCTTTCTTTCTCTCTTTCTTTCCTTCTTTTTCTTCCTTCATTTCTTTCTTTCTTTTTCTTTCTTCCTTCCTTTCTCTCTCTCCCTCTTTTTTCTTCCTCTTTATTCTCTCCTTTTCTCTCTCTCTCTCTTTCTTTCTTTCTTTCTTTCTTTTTTTTTTTTCTGAGACAAGGCCTCACTATGTAGCCCAGCCTGGCCTTGAATTTGAAGCAAATCTCCTGCCTCAGCCTCCCGAGTGCTAAAATTACAGGGGAGCGCCACCATGCCTGGTTGAATTCATTTCTCTTCTTTTTTTTTTGGTGGGAGGCAGTGCTGGGGATCAAACTCAGGGCCTTGTTCTTGCAAGGCAAGCACTTTAGCCACTGAGTTAAATCCCTAGCCCCTGAATCCATTTCTTAAAGTCAGGTTTCTGCCTTTCGCCTTATCATCTGAGCTCATTTATGGACTTACAATATTTTGAAAAGGCATTTTGGGTGGGACGAGTCTGGAAGAAAAAAACAAGCCTTGGGAGCACTAATAGGTCTCAGAAGTGCAGCTACGAATAACCTTGGGTAGCTTTGTATACTGAAGTGAGAAAGTAAAAGTACAATTCTCCTTTCTGCTTATTTCTTCTCTCCCACCTCATTCCCCTGCACCCCCTCTCTTGACTTTGCTCTTTATTGTTAAGGGCTGCAAAGGGGTGCAGGTCCAGGCTGGGGGGCCTGATGTTTCCTAGCCAGAACTCAAAGGTCTCACTCTGACTAATCTAAAGAAAGATGGACAAGAAGATGGTTTTGTTGTTTGAACCATCATCCTTTGATAGTCTTGAAAAGAGGACAGGACATCAGCAAGTCATTAACAAGCTTTGTTTTTTTCTTTTTTTGGTTTTTTGAGACAGGGTCTCACCAGGCAGTTCAAGCTGGCCTTGAACTCACTATGTAGCCCTGGCTGCCCTTGACCTCACAGCAATCCTCCTGCCTCAGCCTCCCTAGTGCTGGGTTTACAGGTATGTTCCATAACTCCGGCTCTTAAGCTTCAATGTATAACTATGTTAAAAGAGGGCCAAAAATTACAAGTAGAATATGGGTGAATGGTAGCACCACAGAGTTGTGCAACTCAGACACTATTAGGTGGCACTCGGCATAAGACTTCTAATAGTAACCTCTATCTGTCCAGAGGTGCTAACTGAAGTACGACTGGTAGAGTTTGACATACAGGCGCCTCCATAGGAAATCCAGCATCCTCCTATTTTAATGATTAAAATAGCCAAAGAATATATTAAAGATATCTACATTTTTGTGACCATTGGATCATCAGCATTTTAATTTGCATTCTATAGGCACACAAGAGGCCAAATCTTTACCTGAGGGGTACTTGAAAGTACATTAAAATAACACGGAGCCAATAACACTGAGGCTGAAGGACACATTTTTGGAAGAGTTGGGGGGACTAGAAAACTATTTAGTGGCTGTGGGCTAAAATGTTATCAGTGTAGCTGGCGACCGCCAGTAACAGCCGGTGCAGCATTGGAGCCCCTTTTCATATCTAGCCCAGCTCTGTTTTGATATTACTATTAGTTATTCCTTTTTGTTGTATTTTCCCCGCTGGTTAAAGACTTGAGTCAAGCAAAATTTATCTACCCACCTCTCTATATTTTTAGTTAAAGCTTCTCAGGGGTCACTTGAAGCGGGTGAGGAGCTTCTTAGGGCCTCTAGTTTTTCTCTCTACCTGCCACCCGGCAGGATGGGTCATGCTCTTGCTTGACCAAATAACTTCCCCTGGAGCCAGGGGGGACAATTTCCCTCTTCAGTTATGCTTGTTTTTGCAGAACAGTCATTGATTGACACCTGTCCTGTCATCAGGTAGATCCTTCCAGAAGTGGCTTGCCAACTAACCACTACTGAGTTCTGGATGTCTCGGCTCTCCCTCTGGAGTGAGAGTCCAGGTTCTTCTCACCTCGAACAAACAACCGAATGAAATGAGCAAAAAGCAGTGGCCAAGTTTATTCAACAAAGTAAAAGTGAAGTATGAGGGAGAAAGTGACTCTGTAGAGTGAGCTTGCCTGAGTAAAAGGAGAAAAATAAGAAGACACCTTGGAGAAAGCAGGTGAATTAAGTCATGACAGCAAGCCCTTCTTGGTGCCTGTGTCCTTTATAGTGCCCAAATCTCCAGGAAACCCACAGGAACTTCTACATATAGGTCCTAAGAAGCAGTGCTGGGATCCCACGCCTGAGGCTGACGTCAGGTCTAGGTTATCCTATTGAAAACCTGCTCAAATTCTCTTGAGAAGTCCACAGGCACAGTTTTGAGAACTGTTCTGTGAACACGTTCTGGGATCTTTGTGATTTAACAGGTCACATCTACTTCCCCAGCCATCCTTGCCATGCCCTGATCTCCTATCTCAGCCCCATCCGGGGCTACTTCAGTGTCTGTCACTGCCTGGTGTTCCCTGACTTTCCTGCATTGCCCTGTTCCCTCAGTTAAGAACACTACTGCATGACTCTCCAGCCCTACCAGCTTTCCCTGCACCGAATCCTAGTGACGCAGCCGTGGAACGTCTATTGCCAACCCACGCAAGGAACTCCCTGTGTGACCACTGCTCAACTCACTCAGGACCTTCAAAAGGGGTGGGCAGCCACTTGCTAGTTCCCATGGATCCCCCTGGGCCTTCCCCAGGGCTTGAACCTGATGAATTTCAATTCTCCAAGACATGAGAGCCTACTCTGGCCACTTGGGTGAACTATTATGAGGATGAAATGAGTAACGTTTGCCAAGAACCCCAGCGCAGGATGTGGCATATGGTAGATCCGATATAGTTTAAAAGTTATCTGGTGCCAGACAAAAGGAAACCTCAGGTGGTGGGGGCAGCAGATAGGGACAGAGACCCAGAACAATGCCCAGTATGTGGTACATGACAGCTGCCTCAGAATGTTTGTTGTTTTCTGAGACAAGGTCTTGCTTTGTAGTCCAGGCTTGGCTCAAACTACTTTGATCCTCCTGCCTCAGCCTCCTGAGTGCTGCTGGAATTACAGACGTGTGCCACCATGCCCAGCTCCAGAAATGTTCAAGAAGGAACAGGATTCTCAACATCACTGGGAAGAAGAATCTCCTAGAGTTTATTAAAATTACAGACTTCTTGGCCCATCTCTAGAGATTCTGTCTTAAAGGCCCAAGTGGTAATGTTTTAAGAACTATCCTGCCCAGTGTGGTACATACCTGTAATCCTAGCATTCTGGGAGGCTGAGGCAGGAGAATCACAAGTTTGAGCCCAGCCTGCAAAATTTATCAAGACCCTATCTCAAAAAAAAAATTTTTTTTTTACAGTGCTGAGAATGTAGCTCAGTGTGAAGGCCCTCAGTTCAATCCCCAGTACCACAGTAAAAATAAATTAAAAATGAAAGAAAGATCCAACGGATAGTCTAAGGACCCCACTCTGAGAAACCAACTGATCTTTGAAGGAATATTTATTAAGCAGCTACTATATGCCAGGTTGAGGTTAGTCTTCATTCTACACAGAGAAAGGAAGAATAGTCTGTGCCTTCCTGGGGTTTGCATTCTTTGGGGATAGAAAATACCCAGAATACAAATAAGAGGAGACAAAGTAGGTGGGCAGAGATATAGCATGAGCTTGGGTGGTAGGAAGGGCCTCTCTGTGAGGTGTCATTGTGCAATATGACAGGAAGGAGCCAACCAGATAGATTTCCTCTTTTCTCCATGCACCCCTCAACCCAGACCCTGATCCCAAAATGTCTTGAAGAATACCACGTCCAGAAGAGTGAAGCTCCTGCCTTTATTATGGAGGCTTCCAGGGCCGGGGCAGACTGGACAGGGTAGACCCCCATGGGAAGGATCTGGATGGTCCCTTCCCTCCTGGGCATGGTGCCCTGGGCTTTGTCTGGCCAGGGACAGAGGTCTGACTCCTGCCTTTTGGGAAGCTGGCCTCTACACTGTCTCCATCACTCAAGTGTCCCTAGCTTCTCAGGCCAGGCGGAACCCGAGACTGAGCCAGCAGTGGGTGTGGCGATGCCCAGTTCTCAGACAGACCTCCTGGTACCTGGGAGCACCGGCTGGAAGGGTAGGGCTTTCTCAGCACCCTCCCTCGTTTGTAGCTCCGGTCCTTGGGGACCACAGGATCACAGAGACGGCGACAATACCAGGGACGGGCTGGCCCCATCCACAGGGTGGAGAACACAACACAAGAAGATGTGAGACTCAGGCCTCCCGGGAGGGGGTAGGGAGCCATGTGGCACAGTGAGATGCCAGGGTGAGTGGGGACTGGAGGTTCCAGGATCACTTCTTCTTGGCACGGTCTGCCGCATCCAGGGCAGCCATGTTGCGGGCAGCAGTGATCAGGTGGATGACACTGATGACAGACTTGAGCAAGGCGATGGGGGCAGTGATCCAGAGGCCCATTCGGAAAAGCCCGACGGATCCCACTGTGGGAGGCAGCCATGGAGGGGGGAGAACGGGACTGAGGGGCCCAGCTGTCTAAGGGTTTACCCTCTTGCTAAGGTCAGCGCAGGGACAGGGCAGGGCAGGACCCCTCCCGTCCTCCCGCTAAGCCCTTCCTCTCCTACCTAATGGTCCCTCGGAGAAACTGAACAGGTAGAGGAGGCAGTAGAAGAGCTCATTTCCAGCACATAGTGTGAAGAGAGCAGGCTGCACAAAGAGCACAAAGACCGCTGAGCAAGAGGCAGGGCCAGGCACTCCAGCTCGGGCCTCTACTTCTGAGGGGGGCAGCCCATCTCAGCAGATCAACCCTCTTTGTAGAACCCCTAGAGGTTGCCCAGCTCCCAGATTAAAGGTCACACTCAGCATCCTCGCACACACCTCCCTGGCTTCTCTTTCCTTCCAGCCACAGTTCCTCCCCCTGGGTCGCAAAGGCCTCACTGGCCCTGCTGCAGGAAGATTCACACCCGCCCTGCCCACAAATCCCTCAGGCCCCTCCTCCCCACAGTCCTCCCCTGGCCCTCCTCTGTCCTCTGACCTGGGACCAGGGTTCAACCAGGGCTTCCCCGGCACAGCTGAGTGAGGAGGGGAGGGGCAGGAAGGGCTCACCCTGGAGGTGTAGTAGATCCGGAGCACAGGATTCCCAGACAGGTCGATCATCTTGTGACTCTCGCTGCCTCGAACCACCGAACTTGGGGAGAAAACAGGGAGGATCCATGAGTGTTCATCACCATCACACCCATCTAGTCCTCACATCACTTGGAATCCCCAAATATCCAGCCAGAAAGGGCCCAGGAACTGTTTAATTCCACGGTAAACACAACTGAGAGAGACAGCTGGCCTAGGGTTGTTCAGCGAAGTGCAGCCTAACAGGGGTGTCCCAAGAAGCCTGAGGCCACCCCAGACACTCTCCCCATTGCACGGTCCGCAGTTGCCCAGCACCCAGAACCACAGCGGACCTGTGCAGGTGTAGCCAGTGACTGGCCACGTCCAAGCTCATGCTGAGCTGGAAGAGAAGGGTGGCCCGAGGGTACAGCAGGGCCAGGTTGACCAACAGACACATGGTGGAGCAGCGGTCCGTCAGCATGTCGAGCATGGCCCCAAACCGGGTTCCTGGAAAACAGGGACTATTACTGAGTGGGAAGGGGCTGCTGGGAAGAGTGCCCATATGTAGTGTATCACCGTGGTACAGTTTAAAAGCAGACTGAAAACGTCCACCATGCACTGCCCAGGAAGGAAAAGAGGCTGCTGTTATTATGGTGTGAGAACAGTGTGCAAGGGTGACCAAGGCGAGAAATGAGAGTGTGAAGGGAACCATGTTGGAGGGGGTGGAAAAGGCATGTCTTCAATTTAAGCCCAGAACACAGGCCCCAGGCAAGACAAGAACTTAGAGAAGTCTTTTTTTTGAGACAGGGTCTCACTATGTAGTTCAAGCTGGCCTTGAAGTTGCAGCGAGCCTCCCGACACAGCCTCCCAGGTGCTGGGGTTATAGGCAAGTGCCATCATGCCCAGTAGCAAAAGTTAAAAGGTGGGTCTGGACAGTGGATTAGTGAATCAGTCAACCCTCTTTTCTCTCTGCCTGCTTTCTGGACTCCTACTGCTTTTGCCCAGCACACAGTAGGCTCCAGTAAACACCTGCTGAATGCAATATTATTCAGAGCCCTCTATTAATGTCAAAGCCACGTCTGGTCTTGCTCTTCGACACCTCTCACAAACAATGAATTCTCTAGACCAAGCTTAAATTTCTTCTGCTACAAAACCAGGTGATTGTATTCTGCTTTCTACAGAGATGGGGAGGGCAGAGTCCTCTGACTTCGAGGTCCTGAGCAGTCAGGGAGAGGGGGCGAGGGGTTATCCGGCCCCAACGCTGGCGGGGAGGGGCATCTGTTACCTTGATTAAGGGCTCGAGCCGCGTGTCCATCGACAGCGTCCAGAAGCCCACTGAGCAGGTAGAAGGAGGAGGCTGTGAGGGGGCAGCAAGGCATGAAGTAGAAAGAAATGATGGCGAAGACAATCCGGGCATAACCTTGGAATGGGACAGCGGAGACAGGGAGGGATCAGGGAGCCGGCCCAAGCCGCTCTCCCTCCCGTTTGACTCGGGGCTGCAGGCAGCACTCACCGATGAGGTTAGGCACGAACAGGAAGATGTTTTCGCCTGGCATCGCGGCGGCCTCCTCGCCGCCCAGGGCCCGCTCCGGAGGTGCCGGCGCTGTCCCAGCGCTGTCTCAGCGCTACCTGCCTGGCTTCAACGTCCGGCCCGTCGCATGGGCCACTCCACTTGCACACTAGACCCCGCTGCCCCTGGCCCAGACCCAGATGTTCAGCTCCGCAGCCGGCCGGAGCGCGGGGCGCGGGGGGCAGGCGCACCCCGCCCTTCGGATGGGCAATCTCACGCCTCCTCCCGGCCCGCGGTGCTCCCGCCTTCAGCAATGATGCCTGCTGCTTCAGCCGTGCTCGGCTTCTGGGAACCTACTCTTCAATGCCCGTCGTTGCGAAACTGGTGAAAGCAGCTTTTTCAAAAAGAGTCCGCGTCCCCTTTAAGGTCTGCCCGCTTCCTTTTCCTTTTCCTCCCTCCGCCCCTTGGCATTGGCTCGTACCAAAGCGCAGAGGGTGGAGGGAGGAAGCAGAGATCCGCCGGCGTCGAGCCAAGAAAAGAGCTGAAAAAGAAGGAGCGAAGGAGGAGACCTGCATAAATAGCTCTACCTTCCTTTCTACGGAGAGTACAATTTGATGGAGACAAAGAGAAGGCTGTAAGATTCCGCCCCCTTGAGTCTTCGTCTCTCCTGGAGACCAGGGGATTTAGTACAGTCCACATTGTTCTTCCCCGCCCCCTAAATCTCTCTCCTCCTTTGCTCTCGCCGGCTCCGGGCTCGGGGAAGTCGTGGCTAGAGAGGCTGCAGAGCGTTGAGGGCGGTGTCTTTGCTTCTAGGAGCACCCTAGTGGTGGGAGGATTAGGGAATCAGGTTCCACCCTGTGTCATCCTGCCAAACTTCTCTAGCCTTCAGCACCTCGCTAGAAGGCACCCAGAAGGGAAGCCCGAGGAACGAACCGGGCAGGCTAGAACAGTGACTTCGTCTTTGGTTCTGGAACGTCTAATCCCCTAGCAACGGGGCTTCAGAATCTCCGCAAACATTAAGGTTTTTAGAAGAACCAGGAGCGGCGCCCCCCTGGCTCCCCCTCTTTCCAGCCTTCCTCCCCTACTCCGACTTCCTGTCCCCCGCGACCGCGACCGTAATAGGAGCCCCTAGACCTCTCCTGCCCTCCTTCCCAAGGGCCCAAGATTTCTACCCATCTGCCGAGGGTGGGCAGCGGCAAGTAGGCTGCCTTGGTTTAGGATGAGTCACAGGAGGGAAGAAAGAAGAGACTTTCTTGGTGAAATGGGGGAGGGGGTTGTTGTGGGAGCCCGCTTCACCAAAGAAAAATAAAGGACACGTCCCCAACAATGGGAAGGAGTTTGAGAGAGGGTCTTGATGTATAACCCAGGCCGGCCTCAAATTTGGAATTCTCCTGCCTTGGCCTCTTGAGTGCTGGTATTACATTTATGTACTACCAAGCCTGGCTCAAATTTTGTTGTCTTTTTTTGTTTGTTTGTTTTTGTTTTCTTTCAGAGAGAAAACTGACTTGTCTAAAGGCCTTGATTAACCTGGCTGAAAGAATGGTGACACATGGGTTCTGAGGGAGGGACTGGTTCCTCAGGCTGACACGGGCTTTGTTCCCAGGGTCATGGCATCCACTCCTGTCAAGAAAGAGGAAAACAGCTGGCCATCAGAGGCTGCACTGACCTTGAGTGGAGGGCTGGTGAGCTGGTGGAGAGTGCTAGAGGTGGGAGTGTGCTGAGATAAGAGATTCTAGGCAGAGGCACCCAGTCCTGGGTTTGAGCTCTGAGCACTAAAACTCTAGTTCTGCTACTGATCTTTCAGATCCTGGGGGCCCTGCACATTGCTCTCTCAGGTCTGGGACCTTTTAGCCAAATCTCAAGGCTCAACCCTTCATTTCCAGGCACATCAGCCCCTGACTGCCCCAGCATGAGCGCTCCCAAACCCAGGGCTCCCAGACTGAGTAGGAATTACCAGACTGAGCCCATCTCCTTGTCTCTTCCCAGAAGGCTTCAGTATCCCGATCTGAGGAATCCCTGACTCGGATCAGCAACGAACTCACTGAAGAGGCTTTGTTTATCGCTCGCTGCCACGTGTACCCTATGCCCCTCAAGAAAAAGCTGATGAAAGACCAAGGGACTCAGATATCCAAACATGGTGATCCTCAACTCAGGGTTGTGGTGTCTAGAGAACCTGTCTAGTTCCCTGACCCTCTGTCAGTCACAGCTGACCTCTCCAAGAACTGTCCCTCCATCGCATCTCTGGGCCAGTTGGAGCACAGTGCTCCTTCCCTACTACCCAGCGCCCACTCCTCCCTGTGGCCAGGAATCCCTGGCCTCTTCTGCCCTAGTCACATCTCTGTCTGGCAGAGGGGCTGGTCCTTTCCCTGACTGGGGGCTCTCTTCCAGCGTTCTTCACCAAGACCCACAGCACAGACACCCGGTGAGTGAGTGATGTTTCAAGGAAGATGCCCTTTGTCCTGGGAGGAAGATGAAGAGCCTGTAGGGGAGAGAGCAGGGGCGTGACAGCATCCCAGCAGGGTAGGGGAGTTCCAAGCCATGCGGTTTATACTCTTGCCTGGTCCTCACATTCAGAATTCTTAGCCTTCTTCCTTCTTTTCTGCCATCTCTAGCTCCGACCAAAACTGTACTCGCACCAAAGCACACCTCCTGCCATCCCCTCGTGAAAAGGTACACAGGGGACGATTCCATGTCGGCCAGACATTTGGAGTTTGCACATGCCAGTGCCAGTTGTAGGAAGCTGGGACACAGAAATAAATGATATAGCCCCAGCCCATGAGGGGTTCTGTTTGGTGTGAGGAAAGACAAGTGAATGGCCAATTACAGTATAATATGGATAGGGGTATAGCTGGGGCATAGCTCAGTGGTAGAGCATTTGCTTAGCATGCATGAGGCCTTGGGTTCCATCCCCAGAAATACAAGGAAAAAAAAAAAGGTGATTTTTATCCAAACCTCAATCGGGATGGGAAAGGGAATCATGGAACTTCCTGAAGGAAGTGACATCTAAAGAAGGAATTTTCAGCCCAGCATGATGGTGCATACCTGTAATCAATCCCAGCACTGGGGAGGCTGAGGCAGGAGGATTGCCATGAGTTCGAGGCCAGCCTGGGCTATATAGCAAGTTCAAGGCCAGACTGAACTGCATAGCAAGATCGTGTCTCAAAAAAAGAAAAAAAGAAAAAAACCCAAAAACTGTAAAGAATTGTCAGGAAAGCAAGGGCCAGTAGAGATACTCCAAGCATCTGGGATTACATGAGCAAAGGCCCGGAGATGTGTCTCAGCAGAGTGAGTACGAGCACTGGGGATGTGTATATGAATTTGTAGCCAGGCCAGGCAGAGAGCAGGGTCCAAACAGTTCAACTGCTGGAGCATGTAGGCAAGGTAGACAGGGACTACTCACAAGAGACTTGTGCATGCCAGTGAAGATCCATAGACTTTCCCTGTGGATGGGGAGTCACTGAAGAGTCTGAGCAAGGGAGATGGTGGTCAGTGGGAAAGGGGAGAAATTGCAGGCAGAGAGGTCATTTGGAGTTAGTCTAAAGAGACCGAGCTAGTGGTGATTAGTTCCTAGCCTGTCACAGTAATAGCAGGGCTGGGGGGAGGGAAATTGATTAGAAATGGTGGGGGTGGGGCATCAGATGACTCCAGTTTTCTGACGGGCAACAAAGTCTGATCATGTTTCTGCACAGAACTCCAACAGTAGCTTCCCATTTCAGAACAAAAGCCAGTGTCCTTCAGTGCTCACAAGGCTCCATGTGACTCCCTCCCTGCGCTGCCTCTCAGACCTCATGACCTGTGACTGCTCTCCTTGTTTTGTGGTCCCACCTTTGGACACACTTGTGTTTATGGAGCTTAGGGGACTCGGTGGAAATGCCCTGTAGACAGCTGGCAGTGTGGATTCTGGGCTAGTGAATGCGGATCTGGAGGTCATCCTGAGGGAGTTCGGGTTGGAGGGAGGGTGTGTGTATGCCCTGCAGGGTTTGGGTACAGTGAAAAAGAAGGCGGTGCTGAGGGTGGTGCCTAAGTGAGGGGTTGGCAGCAGAGGAGAGAGAGGCTCAGGAAGAAGGCAGACAAGGAACTGACAGCCAGCACATTTACTGAGTGTCTTACGATGATGTGCACACTCTACCAAGCCATGGGGATGGTCATTTCTCAGCTTGGGCCACTGCTTCAAGTATTCATCACCAAGACCTGGGGCCAAATACAGCTGAGAATAATCCACTATCCTTGTCCTCAAGGAGCGGACCTCATAGTGCCTTTGGGACATTTGATCTCGTTCAGCTGGGATGGTATCAGAAGAGAAATGAGCGAGCGGGTGGATTGATGAAGCACAGATGGATGGGCGAGTGGAAAGATGGTTGGGGTGTGATGGACAGATACGTGGATGGATGGAGGGATGGGTGGAAGAAGAATGTGGGTGGATAGGGAAATGGAGAGATGGCTAGATGAGGAATGGTGGCTAGGGGGTGCATAGCTTGGATGGGTGGGTGAAGAATGGGAGAATAACAACACATGAACCTTAGGCCCAAGGAGTCAGCATGCTCTTACTCTCTTCCAGGGAGCTCTTCCCAACAGCCTGACATCGGGGGGAGGACCCCAGACCTCTCTGGTGCTGCCCTGGGCCTCTCTCACCCTCCCCCATTTTGTCCCTCTAGAACATGCCTCAAAACCTCCCTTTTGCAACTCATTAAACACGTCATGTTGAGAGGAACTCCTGGTCTTCAGCAGTGTCACCTCTGAAGTCAACAGAGTCTTTTGGAACCATCGCATGACTCCATTCTCAGCTAGCAAGGACCTCACCAAGAAGAAAAGGCTTCAATAAAGAGCTGGGGAAGCCCACCCCCCCCAACTGGTACTCTCGTGTGGCTCCTCTGGGGTGGGGGCATGGGAGGAGGAGTGGGTGCTGGGTGTGGGCACGTTACAGGAGCGGCTTTCACCTGTTGGAAGAGATGAGCTCTTGGAGCTAAACCCAGCCTCTCAGCAAACTCTTTAACACCTTCCTGTCTGAGGCTGCAGCATCTGGGTGGGCCCACTCTTGCTTCTAAGGAGCATCCGTAGCCTCCACTTTTGGTACCGGGGACCCTGAGCCATGGTCTCTTACTCTGAGCTTTGGGCTTCACGTCTGGGCATCCAGGGGGACGGGTCACACCCAACACTAGCCAGAAGGTGGTGCAGTAGAGCTCATGGCATTTTCATTTCAGTGGCACTTGGCTGCTTATTTGGGCCTCCTGAGGATGTCAGTTTACCTCTCTGGGCCTCAGTTTTCTTATCTGAAAAATGAGAATAATAAACTGACCTGGTTTCATAGGGCACTTGTGAGGTTTAAAAAAATAATGGTGCCAGAGGAGAGTGGGGTGCATGCCTGTAATCGCAGCCATTTGGGCAGTTAAGGCAGGAGGATGTCAAGTTCAAGGCCAACCTGGCATCTTAGTAAGATCTTGTCTCAAAATAAAATTTAAAAAAGGGCTGGAGATGTAGCTCCGTGCTCCCTGAGTTCATTCCTTAGTACCACAAAACAAAAACTCTATTGCATACAAGGTGCTTAACATCATGCCTGATTTAAAAATGAATTATAAACTGGGTGTGGTGGTGCACATCTGTGACCCCAGCACTCTGGAAGCTGAGGCAAGAGGAGTCCCGCAAGTTCAAGGCCAGTCTTGGCCATGTAGTAAGTTCAAGGCCAGCTTGGGATACATAGTGACAGCCCGTCTCAAAAAACAAACAAAAAGAATTTAAACTATTATGAAGATCTGTTTGCCTCGTGTTCTGCTAAAATTCACCCCCTTTTGAATATCTGGGCACCCTTTCACTGTCTTAAAATGTTCAGTTGAACTTCAGTATACAATTTCAGGTTAAGTAAAATTCAGTTAATTTGGAGAAATACTCTTTAGACAAATAGGCTATAAACTGGACCAGGGTGTAGCTCAGTGATGGAATACATGCTTTTGCACATGTGACAGCCTTAGGTTCAATCCCCAGCACGACCCCCCAGAAAACCTGTAAATTGCTTATAATGTTCAAAAGTTTATTGAACATTATAGAAGAGGACACCTACAAGCTCATATTTGGTAGACCTGTAACAGCAGATGCCAAAAAGTTGGGGTGGGGAGAATGGTACACTTGAATGAAAAATAGTCTCAAAAGGAGGTGGGCTTTTCCATAAACTGACCATGAAATAAATTGAAAGCTGGCTGCCTGCTGCCAAACAACGACGGGAGGGGAGGCCGCTGTCAGCTGTCCCAGCCGAAGGTGCCGGGCAGCGCCGAGACCTGGTGCAGAGGCAAGTGGATCCGGTCAGTCCTTCCAGAGACCGAGCCTACAGCGGGAGCTTGACATTGCCCTAGCCTGGTTGGTTATGGATTTCCACCTTTTTCCCCAATAATTCCCCTTCCCCGAGGCCTGTCTCCAGTGGTGATGCCCATCATGATCTCCAACACTCTGTGACCCATCTTCCCATACCCCACCAGCCCAGTTACAAGTGGTGATTTTTTGTTTATTGCTCAAAAACAAAAACTCCAGAAGCAAAGGTGGAGAAACTGTAGGTTGGGGAGACAGCAGGAAGGGGCAGGCCCTGGCCCAGCTCTTCCCTTCATCCCTCTTTGTCCCCCGCAACCTGACGCCCGGGACTTAGGCATCAGGGAAGCGTGGGGCTTCGCAGCCAAGAGGACAGTAGTGCTGTCAAGGGCAGTCCTTGAGGGAGTGAGTCCTGGGCTGGAGGGAGCCAAGAGCTGCAAGGGAGCCGAGTTACCCTCCCAGGGTCCAAAAGCCAGCAGGGTCGGGGGCAGGCCCCTTGTTTGGCAACTGAGAAGAGGAGGCTTTGGGCGACAGGATGCTGGTTTATTTACTGTAGGGTCTCCAGGGCCATCAAAGCCCCCTCGTGGGATGGGGCAACTATTTACACAGCAGGGAAAAAGGAAGCCAGGAGCCCAAGACCAGGCCCTGTGCTCCCCGCTGCCCTGAATGAGGAGGGAAGGGGTGTCCCGGGTCCCGCAGACTTGGTCTTGCGCTCAGATGGAAACTTCGTACTCCCGTGTGTCCTGAGGATGGAGAGATGAGATCGGTTGTCGGTGAGAGATGGAGGGGGAATGGGAGGTGGGCCCATAGGAGAGGGAGACCCTCGGTTCTTCAAGTAGCTGACTAGAGGCCTAGGGTCGCAGGGTGAGGATGGGGCTGAGTCTGGTCAGCAGATGTGTGGTTCATTCGATAGTGTTTTAAAATGATATGAAAGATCTGAATTTCTGGATTGTCTGGAACAATTGGGAGATCTGGCAGTTGGGTGTAAATGTCCACTGTGGGTTAGAGCTGTGTCCTTCGGACGGGGCTGCGGTTCTCCCATTAGCCACCATCCTCTCTGCTCCCTGTTGTTCTCACATAGTTGCTTTGCTCATGGACATGCCTTGCGTGGCAGCTGAATTTGACATAATGGAGAAGAGATTACAGAGACCCCGAGAGAGGGCTGCGGGTCCTGGGGGAGTGGAGCGATGCAGCACCAGGGGAGGGAAGGGGCTCACCCCAGCTTCATACAGTGGGTTGCTGAAGTCCGACTCCACGGTGATGGGGCTGTAAGAGTGCGAGCCCGAGAAGCCAAAGAGGGATTTCCCCTGCAGCCTGGAAAGGGAGGAGACAGATGGGCCTACCAGCGGGTGAGCCCCTGAGCACCCTTTGTCCAAGCCCCTGTGCTGTGCCAGCATGACAGGTGTCCCAGCAGGCAGTTCCCTAAGGGAGCACTTACTTGGTGTAGTATATGTAAACACCACTGCCCAGGACAATGACCAAGCCTAGGGGCAGCAGGATGGCCAAGGCGAGGTTTCCACCCTCCAGCTGCCGTGACGGGTCTGTAGTCTGGGTCACTGGGGAGAAGGAGAGGCCACTGAGCCAAGGCCAGGCCTGGTCCTGGGCTCTCCCAGCCTCCTGCCCTGGGCCTGAACCCTGGGCTTCATCCCTCCGGGGCCTGGCCTCCTGCCCCCGGCCTATGCCTTGCCCTCCCGACCTGGCCAGGCCTGGGTCTCCACCTGTGCCCTCACTGACCTTCCAGTTTTCGGTTGTCCAGGAGCTCTTCATAGGCCACTGCAGGGAGAGGAGGGGGAGGGGACGGGGTCTGAGCCAGGGAGGGAAGGAGGCTGGGGAGAGGGCCGGAGCCCAGTGGGGCCGGGCTGGACAGCCTGGTTCTCTCTGCCCTCTGCTCAATCTAAACTGTCCTTCCCTTAGGGCTGGTCAGGGCAGGGCCTTCTTCCTTCTCCAGATCCCTAAATTAAGGTTCAAAGTTCCTGGACGGTCTGAGCCAACCAGGTCTTTAGAATTTGCCTGAGGTAGGGAAACTGAGGCCTATCCAGAGAGAGCAAGGGTGTTCCAAACCAAGGTTCCCTCTGCTACATCCCTTAGGATCATTCTGGGACCTCAGATTTTCCCAGGGCTTCTAGACATGCTTGTGTGGCAGCCCACAGAAGACCAGTGTCACCCACTGGTCCCGAGTTTTCTACACAGCTTTCCCAGCCCTGTCACTCCCTGGACACTGATGTGCCCCTCCTGCCCTGTCCGCACAGGCACCTTTGCAGAGTGGGGGCTGGCTGGTCCATTGGGAGGGGTGACCCGGCACGCAGGTGATGGTGACCTCGCCGATAAGCTCAAAGCCCTCGTAGCAGAAGAAGCGCAGAGACTCGCCAGCCTGGTAGTGATGCTTGTACAGTGTCTGGTAGCCATTCTCTGGGACCCCGGGGTTCAGGCACGGCTCATACTTCACTGCAGGGAAGGCACCAGTCACACGCTAGTTGTTCAGCTGAGCAGGCCCAGCATGTGGCTGCCTGGCTTTCCCCAAGGCTCCCAGCCCCGCTTCCTGGGGTGTGTCTGGGCTTACAGGCGCATTTGGGGACCCGGTCGCTCCACTTGGGTGTGCCTGTGTCCCGGCTGTAGCAAGTGAGCATGGCTGCGCCCTCCAGACTGTAACCTGGCAGACAGCGGTACTGCACGTGTGAGCCCACAGGGAAGCCAGCGTCCGAGGCAGTCCGGTGCCCATTGGTGATCTCTCCGGGGTCGGCACAGGTCATGACTGGTGACAGAAGAGCAGAGTCAGGGTGAGCAAGTCAGATCTTCAAAGATCTCCCAGAAGGAAACTCAGAGCTGGGAGAGGCCTGAGTAACCCTTCCTCCCACCTCACTCCAGTTCTTAGGAAGAGAGAGGGCATGAATGGAACAAATTTAAAATTCAGGGTGTTTTATATTTCTTTTGGAAAACAGGGTGAGTAGGGAAAACCCAGGCCTGCCCCTGGGGATAAAATTGAAAACTATTTAATCACCATATCAGAGAAAGCAGCTCAGCCCCTAGCCTCACTGCACAGCCTGCCCAGCCCCTGCAGGTGTTTGAGTCTACAGCCCTATTTTGGAAGGTCATAATCATCACCACTTACTGCACCTGTGCCAGGCACCCTGCTAAAGGTTATACAAACATCATATTTAACCCTGATTATCCTAAGAGGTCAACGTCCCTGTCACTTTCCTTGGGGCCTAGGGCTCAGTGCTCAGGCAGGGAGCAGCAGAGCTGGAGGCCTGCAGCCCTGGGCACAGACTCAGAGACTTGGGTCACTGAGTTTCAGGTTCAACGTGTTACCTTGGGCAGGTCCCCTTCCGAGGCTCGGAGGGGCCAGCTGCAGGCCAGACATTCTGTGACTCCTTCCAGGGATGGGGAGCTGCACCTACCAGATCGTGTTCCTGTGTCTGGCTTCCTAAAACTTCTCCTGCTGGTCCCACCATTGCCACCATCCCCAGGGGCCATGCGAAAGTGCCACAAACCCATGTCCATGTGGCAGGCTTCCCAAAATATGGAGAAAATGACCAGATCCTACTACCTCTTTCTGTTCTTCTAAGAGATACATACTTCCACTTCCTTTAAATGTCAGCTCCTTTGAACCTCCTGCACTGTTGCGGAAAGGGTCAGCCTACTGCCCCTGCTACAGGGCCACTACAGACTCTGGGCACCTGCTCCCCACTTCTTAGGGCACCAGGCTCTGGGTGAAAATCTCCTTGCGCTCTTCCAAGCCCCTAGTCCTTCCTCACTCAGGCTCAAGATGTGAAGGACCTTGCCCAGAGTCAACCACTCTGTAATATCCTGTCCCCTTTGTTCAGCTGTCCGTCCCCTCCCAGGTTGTATGGTCGTGTAGGAAGCGGCCAGCACCCCCTGCCCATAACTCCCCAACCCAGCAATCCTTCAGTAACTGCACTGAAACAAACCAAGCACTTTGACAAGCCTTGGCCCTTCAGAATGACTCCCCACGACTGCAAGTGTTGGGGGCTGAGAGATTGGTGTTCGCTGGAATCTGGGGGCGGGGCTCAGACAGGGCAGGAGGTGGGGTCGGGAGAGGAAGGGGCGGGCCCCAGAGGAACCTAGACAGTGTCCAGGACCGTGGGAGCCAGGGACGCAGCCGGAGATGAGCGCGAGACCCAGCCGCAGGGCAGAGTTTCGCAGCACTAACGCAGGTGGGAGCCGAAGGACATAGGCGCGGGCCTAAAGAAGGTCTCGGCAGGATCCAGAGCGAAGGGGTGGAACCCAGGCAGTACGGGGACCCCGTCAGGGAGGGGTGGGGACGCGGCAGAGGCACAGGCAGCGGGACAACGAGGTGGAGGGCAGGACCCAGCTCACTCTTTTGGCACGCGGGCGGCGCGGCGCTCCAGGACAGGTCCCACTGGCAGGTGAGAATGTCCGAGCCCAGCAGCTCGTAGCCAGGCTCGCACTGGTACGTGAGCACCGTGCCCCGGATCAGGTCCCCGTGGGATGCCGTCCTCCAGCCCCACTCCGGAGGGGGCAGCTCGGGGCACGTGTCGTTCCTCGGGACCTCTGCAGGAGACGGAGGGCGAGTGTGGGCGCTGCCTTGTGACTCTGGCACCCCTCTAGCCTTGGGGACTGCGCTCTGGTGCCCCCTTCTCAGGACCTCTGGGCTGTCGGGCCCCTGCCCGTCTCGGGGTCTCTGTGCCTTGGTACCTTTGAAATGCAGTACGAAGCCCTGACCCAGGCCCGGATTTGGGGGCCCGGGAGGCGCCTGGAACTGTAGCGTGAGGTCGGGCCCGGAGGAGAGGAGGCGGCGGCGCGGCTGAGGCCCCCGCAGCTGGGCCAGGACACGGGCGCTGGGACCATCCCCGTCGAACAGTGTCAGCATGTCCCCTTCGCGCACGTTCAGGCTGCGGGGCGTGGGACATAACAGTAAGTCTGAGCAGGAGCCAATCCCCAATTCTGTTCATCAGTAAGCCCACCTGCCCCCGCACCTTTTTCTCCATCCTCAGGGATGGCAGCTTCGGTTTTAACCAATCTTGAGTTTCTGGTCTGTGCTAGTTCACTCCTCACCTTCCCCCCAACTATCCTCCAGGTCTATGGTACCTCCCATCTATCCCCCAGGTCTATGGTACCTCCCATCTCCTGCTTCCCAATTTCCAGTCTTTTTTATTGCTAGCTCTACCCCTCTCTAGTCCCTTCCTCATTTCTTCGGGAAGCCCAACCGGCTTTGACCAATCACAGACCAGTCTTCATCACCCCACACAGCGCTGGTTCCCACCTGGGTACCTGCTTTTAAGACACACCCAGTGTGTCGTGTGCAGTCACGTGACCACCTCCTACTGCGTCAGCCTGCTGGGTTCTCCCCACACCCATGCCCGCGTTGGATGATGGCGATAACCCCACACTTTGGGTCTCTGGAAATCGCTCCAGGGGCAGCCTCAGGAAACCCCAGAATGAGAGAGGCCAGGCCAGACCCCTTGTTCACAGTAGCCCCCAGGGGAAGGGCTGCATTACCCCTTTACTTGTCCACAGTTGCCTGGTTAATAAGTGGTTTGTGCCTAGGGCTCCGACCCCATCCTGAACCCTCAGTGACCTGTTTAATGAGACCTCACTGTATGTCCAGTGAACTTCTGTTGACACAGGCCAGAATGTTGTCATCCCACATCCCGCTGAGCCCATCCACCTACCCTCCATGGGACCCAGACATACATCTCAACCTGCAGCAAGATGCGTTTCTCTTCCTGGACATGCAGGCCCCACACGCAGTCCTGGCCGGGGCTGTAGCTCTGGGGCCAGTCAGGAGAGAGGACCACGCCAGCAGGCTCAGACAGCTCTCCACCACACATGGCTGGGGCAGAAGGAACCTGGTTGAGGACCCCTTTCCACTGTCCTCACTGTGCCCAGTGGTGTGCACCAGCCCACCTCTCACATGTTGCCTAGTATCGATGATCCATCTGGTTTTGCTTTTGCTTTTTGTTTTGTCTTCGTTTTGTTTTGGTATAGGGGATTGAACCTGTACCTTCACACTAGACTACATCCTCTGCCTTTTTTTATTATTATTATTTTTTATATTGAGTCAGGTTCTCACTAAATTGCTAACTTGCAGGCTGGGTTTGAACTTCTTGTCTTCCTGCTTCAGCCTCCCAGAGTGCTGGGGATTGCAGGTATGTGCCACCACACCCACTGATCCATGTGATTTCTTGCCACATCTAGGTCTTGTGCCCAATTCCCAGCCCTACTATTAATTAACCCCACCCACTCTCCATTTTGCCTGCCCAATCCAAGGCTTAGCCCAACTCCAGTTCTAGCTCTTGAAGATATTCAGGTTTGTGACCTCCAAGTTCAGTAACAGGCCCACCAATTATCCAGCTAAGAAAACAGCCCCTGAAGGGACAGGGTTGCCCACATCTTGGGTCTATGGGGTGTGCATGTAGGTCTCCCTCTCGAATGGCCTTGCAGGGACCCAGGGGGCAGTCTGGAGGCTGAAGGACTTAGCAGAAGTGGAGGCTCACCCTTGCAGGCCGGCTCTGTGTCATTCCAGTGGGGTTCTGTTGGATCCACACATTCGATGGCATTGGGGGGACCTGGGGGCTCCAGAGCATATCCTGGGAGGCATGAGAAAGTGGCCAGTGCCCCTGGGCGGTACTCGGGGTCTGTGGTAGTGACATTGCCATGTGCCAGGAAAGGAGCAAAGCAGCGATCCTCCTCAAAGGCTAGGGAAGAATCAGTCATGAAAATGAAGCATTAAGGTGGGCTTTGGGGATTCCAAACTGGGGATGTAGTGGGTTTAAAAAAATGTAATGCCTTGAACTTAGCTTCTATTCTCCAGTTCATCAAAAAAACCTGAACCTCCTCACTCACACAGTTATGTTACCTCAATGGCCTCTGGAGGGGAAACCCTAGGCCAGTCTAATCCTAGCCACCATTCTACGATGAGGAGATTCACAGACAAAAAGCCATTTGCCCAAGTCACCTAGCAGGCAATGGCAGAACCAGACCTCCCACCCAGGCAGTTCAATTCCCAGCCACAGATACTCGGCTTTGTAGACTGCAGCGGTGGTGCCTTGGAGAGCTGGCTTGCGTAGGTGAGTTCCATCCTCAAAAATAAACAGTTGGATTCTGATAATCTGTGCTGTTGCTAGAATCCAAAACTGCAGCTAATGCAAAAGCTGCTCGATTTTTACCTTGGACTCAGCAAAAATGAACATTTGTAGAGCATTTTAGTTTCTGTCCACCTGATGGCATCTTAGTGGCAAAACCACCTGAGGGATGAGACTTCGGGGCCTGTGATACAGTGAGAAGTCTGGCGTCCCCACGGCAGCCGTGGCCCACATGCATGGAAGCAGCACCACAGCCAGGCGGGGGTCCCTGCTGAAGGGCGGTGCTCTTTGCTCTGTAGCACTCCCAGGACTGCACACTCTATTTCTGCAGGTCCACTGTTTGTTACATAACCTGACAAGGTATCGGGTTCAAATCCTACCCACCCATCAGGGCCCAGTGCCAATTCCATTCCTCCCCCAGATTGCAGCAGAAGCCAGTTCCCCCATCTCTGAGTGCTTTCTTTGCTTTGTTTCTCTCCTGCTGCTGTTTATACAAATCCTCTGCTCCAGCCACACTGAAAGCTGGCTTCTCACACGTAGCAGCCGCTTCTCTACCTTCTCACCTTTGTTCACACTGTGCCCGTCACCTGAGCTGTGCTTTCTGGCTTCCTCTTCTAAGTTACCCTCCATCCTGTAAGGATATGCTTAATGTTTCTTCTCCCGTGAACACTGACCTTGTTTCTACCTGCCCAGTATCCATTTCTAGTAAGAGCACCCCTATTTTCCTGTTGGGAAACATGCCCTCTCTACATCTAGTCCTTGAGGTTCAGTTGGAGCCAACCAGGAATGGCTGTGTGATGCAGATCTGCCAGTGACAGACAGCACCTGCCCCTGACCACGGTGACTGGCTCAGGCAAAGTCACAGGACCCTAACCAGGGCCTTTTCCGGCATTGTTGTTGAAGTGCTCAGGAAACACATGTGCTTTCCCTTTCTCTGATGGAGTTTCTGTGATGCTGTATGTAAGTCTGCAGCTAGGAAGCTAGCACTCTGGAAAGAACTGTGTGACCTGGATCCAGCCATACAAGAGGTGAGCAAAATATGTGGTGAATGTTTAAAAGACATACTGCCATTAATCCCCTTAAATATTCCCCCTACCTTGAAGCACACTTATCCCATCATTCTTGCCATTTTCTGAAGCAGTTTGGAAGTCCTCATTTGTGTCTTTTTGAGGTGTGATCAAACATACAGTGAATGCTTCTGCCAAGTACCATCCAACAGAAAGGCGGGCTCATAAAAATGTGATGGTGTGTCCTCATCCACCTCGCTCACTTCATCTGGCATCATGTAACTTCTGGCTCTTCCCTCAAATCAAAGTGATCATGAAAGGGAAATCTTTTGAATTGATTCAGGACATCAAAGCGGCCGAGACAACACAACTGACGATACTCATGAAAGAGGACTTCCAGAACTGCTTCAGAAAGTGGCAAGAATGTTGAGATAAGTGTGTTCAAAGGGAGGGGGAGGGTTTGAGGGGGATTAATGGCCATGTATTTTTTACTGTAATACATTTTTTTTTTTTTTTTGGTGCCAGGGATTGAATTCAGGGCCTTGCGCTTGCTAGGCAAACACTCTAACCACTAAGCTAAATCCCCAGCCCCTGTAATAAAATTTTTAAAATGTTTTAAACATTCACAGTATTTTTCAGTCATACATTGTACATGAGGCTTAGTTAGGAACAGCGGTCAGGGAATGAGAAGGGGTCCATGTGAAGTGATCTTTGTAGTTTTGGGGTGGAGAAGCAAGTCAGATTTGAGAGACTCAACCATGGAGACAAGCAGGAGGGCAGCATCCGCTTGGGACTGCCCAGTGCTAGGGACAGGGGCATGGTGGGGCCTGGAGGGGAAGTGGGACAGGTTACCTTCAAATCGGAGGCTGAGCAGCAGGGGGTTGGCAGGCGTCTCCGAGAGCAGCTCCACATAGAGGGACTGGGCATCGCTGATGAGACCGCGCTCTGGGACATCATCCATGTCGGAGTCATAGATCACAGGTGACAGGGGACTGCCCCCTGAGCGCACCATCAGCCTGCAATGGACAGAAGGGCGGCAGGAGCTCCATTTCCCTTCCAAAGCTGCCTCACCTCTGGCTACGCTCCTTGTTTATCTTTATGGCTCTTACTGGCAAACTTTACCATATGCCACGCATTCTTCTAAGCCCTTACACATTTTATGTTGTTTGATTTTCACAAGTGCTCTTGAGTCAGACACCATTATTATCCCTCATTTTACAGATGAAGACAAGGAGGTATGGAAAGATTAAGCATCTTAAGATCACAACAAGTAGTGGTGAAGGTGGGATACCAGGTTGTCAGTTAAAGAATGATAATGATGATGATGACAACAAACATTTTTGTTGTTTTTATTATGTCCTGGGCACCATTTCAAGTACTTTACAAATTTTAATGCATTTATTAATTATGCATTTAAAGAGGTACTGTTATCTCCACTCTACAGATGGGAAAACTGAGGTGCAGAGAGCTTAAGTGATTCATCTAAAATTGAACAGCTGTGTTCCTTAAGAGAAGGGTTAGGACTCAACTCTGACACATATCCCAACAGAGATCCACCTCAGATTGGACTCCCCCATGCAGCCTCCCTACTGTCCCAAGGTAGGGACGTCTGACCTGAGCCCCAGACTCTCACCGGTCATTGTCCTCATCCAGCGAGACCCTCTCAAAGTGCAGGTGTAGCCGGCGTCCCTCAGCTGCTTCAATGACCCAACGGCAGGTAAGGTTGGGCCCCGCCGCTCCCCCAGGCTCAGGGGACACGATGCGGCCCAGTGTGGCGTTGTGGATGGTGCCGCCACAGGATGCTGCGGGTGGAGGAGAGCATGTTCGACCAGCTCGAGGTACAGCCACATCTTTGGCCTGGACTGGCCCAGCGGTGGCCTCTGCCCCATGGACTCACCTGGGGACAGGATCTTCCCCAGGCCATACCCAGGTAGGGAACCAGCCCTGAGAAAGAAGACCTCCCAGGATGGACACTCCCAGGGTGGCTTTCTGGTAAAACAAAGACCCCAAGCATAGAGGCCCTCGGAGTAAAGAGCTCCAGAGGGGCCTGAGGATGCAGACTCTTCAGAATAGAAACCTCTTCGGGATGGGTTCCCCCAGAGATGGAAACCCCGAGGTAAGACCCCCCACACACACTCCACAGTGAGGTTCCAGTCCCTGTAACAGGAGACTCACCCATGCAGCTGGGGGGTTCACTGCTCCAGGCTGGCCGGGTACCATTGAGGCAGATGAGAGTCTCCTCACCCTGCAGCTGGTAGCCTGAGTCACAGTGGAAGGTGGCAGTGCCCCCGGGGTGCAGATCTGTCACACTCACATCCCCGTGGGCCAGCCGGGGAGGGAAGCCACAGCTCAGGAGGTAGGCTGGACCAGGCAGAACAGACGGAGGAGGACTCACTGTCCTGCGCCATCTCCCCTCTCAACCCCCAGCACTTCCACCCTTCCTTCCAGGCCCATGGAGGGCATAAACAGGCTCCCTACAAGTTCCTGGCACAGGCTCACTATCTTGTGAGTAGGCGATTTCCACACCCATCATCTCCTTTAGTCTTTATCATTTACCATTTGGCTCCCAATTTATGGATGAGATAACTGAGGCGCCAAGAAATTATTCTGGACCCTGGTGCTTACTAGTTATATGACCTCAGGCAAATCAGTTGACTACCCTGAACTCCATCCAGCTCTAATAATAGCCAATAGTATTTGCAGAGTGTGCTCAGCTTCCCAAGTGAGTTTGTACAGTGCCTTTGAGGTAGGCAGAGAAAGACTGTGTGACCCACTTTCTAGGTGTGGAAACTGAGGCTCCACATTACTCAGGGCATTACTTTCATAGCATTTTCTCTCATAGATGGTTGTCTTCCATGGAGGACCATTCCTTTCAGCTTTCAATCAGAAAAGCCACACAAAACTCCATTAGAAACTATTTTGTCATTAAAGACATTAATATTCAGTGTCCCCTAAATGAAACCCCTAGTGAAAATGAAATGCTAAGGAAAACTGCGTTGCCTCCCTTTTTGCACTGGCTGCCAGGTAGCTCAGAATCAGATGAAAACCTGCAATAGCCTGTCCATTCACTTTCCATTTTTTGGAACTTGAATAATCATTCTCTGGTACCACTTTTTCCTTACATAGTCTATATAATTGTATTGCCTGCATTCTTTCTGAAAGCCTCCTGAAATTTTTGTGGAAGCAGGTAGGATAAAACAAATAAATTGAAGGTCACTTGTTGATAAATGACAAGCTCTGAACTTGATCCCAATAGAACCTGGCAGAGTTCATCAAGAAGGGCTTCCTGGATGGGAGGCCTATTGTTCACCAGGGTTGCTTCAACTGATCTGGTGAGTGTCTCTTTCCTGCCTCGCATGCGATGTGGGTCCCACCTGAGGCTGTGCACTTGGTGGAAGAGAACAACCTTCCCCGATGGAGGAGACCATGCTTTGGTCAGAGGTGTACTCCATCGGTGCTCCCCTGCTAGATAGAACCTCCAAACCAACTCTCGTATAGGAGGGGCAGGCTGTCCCCAGCAGAAGGTTTGGGAGACACCAGCTTGCCTGGGCTTATTGCCTTCGTGATTTGTCATCCCGCAGTAATTCTGTATGAGACCCGCTTTGCCCCATATTTCACAATTCAACAAGCATTTCCTTGGCTGGGCTGCAGGGACAGAGGGAATAAAGACCCTGATCTTGCCCTTTAGGAGTCTACAGTCTACATAGATAGGTATAAAAGCAATGTTCTAGATCTCAGTGGCTTCAATAAATGTTAACCCCTGTATTGGCCCTCCATGGCCAAAGGAATCAAGTCCGAATGCTTTTAGCTTAACATTTTAACTCCTTTCACAGTTGGGTTCAGGCTAGCACTTTAGTGGTCCATACCTGAGACCCATATATTCTAAGCAACAGTTTTGTGACTCTTTACAGTCCCTCCTCAATATTTTTTTTTTTTAACATCCAGGTCCCTACCTATAAGGGCCTTTCTGAGCTCTGTCTCTTCTTACAAAGAGTAACTTAAGTACCACACTTTCCAGGAAGCCTACCTGACCCTACTACCTCCAATACTTAGTTGTTCTCTTACCTATACACAATTTTTTCGTTTTCTTTCTTTCTTTTTTTTTTTTTTTTTGAGATAGGGTGTTGCAAAGTTGCCCAGGATGGCCTCGAACTTGTGAGTCTCCTACCTCCGTCTCCTGAATGCTGGGATTTCAGGCAGGCACCACTATATGTACATATTCGCGGGCTTAACTTTGCCATCACAATAACCACTGTCTCTTGTTAGCGTGAGACTTAACAAGACTTGTTTATCTTGCCTTCTAAAAGCCTCAGCTGGCTGATCAATTTGGGGGCAGGCTGACCTGAGTTCTAGTTCTAGCGCCACAATTTATTGATTATATGACTGAGCAGGTGACTTCACCACTGAGACCCCTCACTTACTAATGGCAATTATTTCTGCCCACAAGGATTAGCCTGAAAATTAAATAAAAGAAACACTCAAAGCACCCAGTACAGAGAAGGTGCTCAGAACATGTTCACTGCCCCATACAAGTGGAGTCGGAGACTTGGGGATCTGATTTCTCACTCCATGACAATTTGCAGGAGGCTGAGAAATCCACATGACCTTCGGGTCTTTTTCTTCTTCCAAGGGGTGGAACTGGCAATGGCCAATGGGTGCTGTGAGAAGTAAATGAAACAATGGTGGTGAAAAGACTGCACTTGGGCAAGTTTTCTGGACTTGGGTGAGGGCTGATGGAGCTAATGAGGCCATGCTGGAGCAGAGGCTCCAGTTAGTGCAGGTCAGGAAAGGCTGAAACAGGGCTTCAGTCCCATCGGTGCCTGGAGGAGCTGCAAGGCAGGGAAAACCGAGGCAGATAATGAAGGCCAATTTACACAATAGCCTGGCTTCCCCAAATGTTCCACTTAGCCTATGAGTCCTATTTTCAATGCCCTAGGGCGATGGTTGCTTAAAGGAGCCAGCAGGGAATCCATTTTTGTAATATCTGAAGTCTACTCCTCAGCCCTAGGCCCTCAAGACATGCTCTTGTTCCCCAACAACCAGGTCCCTACCACAAGGACACATCTCCAGCTCCCTGGCCTCTTCACCAACGCTTCTACTTTGCACAACAAGCCTCCCGGGAAGATCCCCAGCACAGGCCCAGGAGAGGCCAGGGAGGACATGAGGTAGGAGTATGAGTTGTGTCCTGGACAAAACGCACAAGGCATCTGGGGTCAGCCAGGCTCCCAAGGTGAGCAGGGTGCATGAAGCCAGGTGAAGCCATAAAGTGATGTGAAGGAGACATTGTCCCCACACAGTTCCTGTTTCCAAGGAGCACAGGGAGGGACCTGGGAGAAGACAGCAATGCCTGGGATCGGGACACTGGCTGAGCCCTGTGCCTCGTGCATACACGTGTGCTAGAACACACCCTCACTGTGGGAAGTTTCCCATGTACACAGGTTAGCATGGATGTGCACGTGGGGATGTTGTTTATGAACAGATGCTCGTGAATGCAGTCATGTCCCCTCTTCCTTGCCCCCAGAAGTCAAAAGGATCTTTCTAAGTGATGACTCTGAGACTGTCAAATACCTCCCTCTCACCTGCAGGTTAAAGTAGTCTGAAGCTGATAAGACCCTTGCTGATCTGCACCCAAATGGGTCCACCTGGGTCCAACTGTCTCCAGCCAGGTCTCTTAATAGCAATGTCTCTTTGACTCTAATAGCAATGATTGATATTTCTGAGCTCTTACTGTGTATAAGACCTTGTTTTTAGCACTTGGCATGCATTAACTCATGTGATCTTCTTAATAGTACCATGCAGTATTATGATTATGATTATTAGATACTGGGGATTGAACCCAGAGCCTTCACACTGAGCTATATCTCCAGGCTTTTCTATTTTTTGTTTTGAGACAGGGTCTTGGTAAGCCACTAAGTTGTCCAGGCTGGACTAAAACTTGTGATCCTCTTGCCTCAGCCTTCCTGAGGGCTGGTATTAGCGGTGTGGGCCACCATGCCCAGTGTGATCCCTATTTTTCAAATGACATCATGAGGCTCATAAAGGTTAAATAAATTGTCCCAGGTCACGCAGCCAGAACAATTCTATCTTCATATTGAATTGCTCCTCTCTAGGACTGATAGTTTCTTTCCTCTATGGGACTTGGAATGTGCTTTTCCATCCACTTGGACAGCCGCTTCCCTCTTTTTCTCCCTCCCATCCTCCCCCTGGCTACTCACTCGTCCCTTGGGTCTCAGTTTCATCATCACCTCCTCCAAGAAGGTATCCCCATAATCCTTAGAAGAAATTTAGGTATCCGTTCATATTTGCTCCCCCTGCCTGTGTTTCCTCCATTATAGACCTTATCTCAGTAAATTATAACCATCCTGATTCTTTGTGTGTGTCTCTCTACCCAGATTCTGAGTTCCTTGAAGTCAGATTCACACTTGGATCATTGATTCCTCTCCCCAGGGCTAACAGCAAGGTTTGGTATAAAATAAGCACTCAAAATTTGTTGAGTTGAATGGATGAATTGCCACTTGGATATGTGCACACTCAGAGTATGTGAGATAAGTGTGCACTGGGCTCTTCTGAGGGTCCTGCTCCCCAGGATCCTATTAAGTAGGAACAGCCCGCCACAGTACTCTGTGCTTGGAAGGCCCCTGAAATATTCCTTGTGCCGTGTGGCCCTTGCCCTTCTCCCAGCACCCTTAGACTCCTCACCCTGATAGTGGATCCTGAAGCCACCTCCCCTCGGGGCCCGTGGGCTCTGGAAGTGCAGAAGCAGGCGATTGGTTGGGCTTCGAAGGACCTGTCCTTCTCCCAGCATGGAGGAGTTGGCCAGGAGTCGGGGGGCCAGGCCTGTGGATCCCCCACCAGCCAGCACAAGGAGCTCTTCCTCCTGAGACAGGTTCAGTGTCTGCACCTGAAGAAGCCAGACACAAGCCAGGGCAAGTCAGCTGGGGGAAACATGACTTCCTAAGCCTTCTGCCTTCTGTCTTCCTTTCTCCTCTCTATTGTGGGCCTCAAAACCACAGGGACATGACCCATGTTGTGGAGCCCTAAATGAGTTTTTTACATCATCTGAGTCAGAGGACAGGCCCCTGTGAGTTAGGAAACAAGCTCTCTGGCTCCCAGGCCAAACCTGTGCACACAGACCGGGCTCAAAGGAAAGGACTGGGGAAGTCGACTGCTTAGGTCCAGTTACCTGGATCTCAATGCCATAGCCAGGGTAGACATGGATGCTGTAGGTGCAGTCCAGGAGCCCCGACGTGCGGCTGGCGGGGCTGCCCAAATCTGGAGACTCCACGAACCCTTCACCCTCAGAGATGTTGTTATTACACAGAACTAGAGAGATACAAGCAGCTGAGATTGAGAAAGGCCCGGTACTCTTGCCCTCCAAGCCGAGCAGCCCCAGAGGTCTCACGTCTTCTCCCCAAGACCCTCCCCACCTTTATCCACTGCTCCCTCTCCACCCTACGCGGAGAACCCCTCCCCCGACTGTAATATAGACAGAAGGCATGGATCAATGCCGGGCATACGGTAAGGGTACATAAATGGTAGGTCAGAGCTCCTCTCCCATATGTACCTAGAGCTTCTTCCTCAGGTTCCAGGCAGCCTCTCCCCCATCCATCCCCAGCATCTTCCCTTCCCACATCCTTGCTGCTCCCGGACATCATCCTCATAACCTCACCGGGGCTGGTGACTGTAGTGGTGACAGTTGTCGTGGTGATGATGGTGGTAGTGGTCTCCTCCTCTCCTCCCTCTGGACCGAGGGGTGGGACTGGGGAGGCGTGGCCGGGAGGGGGCGTGGCTGTGGTTCCGGGGGGCGGGGTCAGCAGCTCTGGCGCCGTGGGTCCTGTCCCCCTGACCCTTTTAGGGGTTACAGCTGTGGTCAGAGGCCCTGTCCCTGGCTCAGTGGCCCGCGGCAGAGAGGGTGCCACAAGAGTCTGGCCGGCTGGAGGGGTGGCTAGTGTGGGGTCCGGATCAGATCCTGGGAAAATACAAGTGAAGTTACAAAAAGGAGCTGGCTGGTAGGGGTGGGGATTGGGGTGAGGGGAGACTGAGGATTCCTCCAGAGAACCCTCCTTACTAGGCAAAAGCCCCCATCCTTCCCTTCACCACTCAAACTCCCCACCAACTCTCAAGCTTCTGCAGACTGAACCCCTTCCCTGAGCCTCCCCTCCTGTCCCCTCCCCCAGGTTTCTCCTCCTCCAGACCCCTGTGCCCTGATAGTGTCCCTGGAGCCTCTCCCGCTGGATCTGGCTGTCTTTCTTACCTTTTTCTCTCTCCTCTGTCTCGCTCTCTCCGGAGCTCTTTATTTCTGTTTACTATTCTTCTTGCTCTCTGATTTTACGATTCTAGATCTACTAGAATCTGCTAGTTTCTGTATTTTACTCTCTCTCTCTGTCCCCCACCATTTCTCAAACTCTAGTTCTCTGAATTCCCATTTATCTTTATCTCTTCTCTGGCTGTCTCCTAATCATTCTGTCTGTACTTCCATTTATGTCCATACCCAATTTTGACTCTCCAACTGTCTCCTGAATTTCGCTGGCTTCAGGTGGGAGTGGGGAGTCTTGCTCCCTTCTGCATTTTCTCTCTGCTTCTCTCTCCGGCCTGGCTCCCCATCTCCTCTCTCATCACCTTTGCCACTCCCGCCACTTTGGGCACCTTACCTGGCAAGTAGCCTATCTCAGGGCCCTTCCTCAGCAGGGCCCCATGGAGCAACTCAGCCAGGGCCTCAGAGGCCACTGTGGGGGTCTCACTGCTAGGCTCTGGCAGTGCCTCCTCCTCCTTCAGGGGCAGACCTAGGAGGTGAAATTCAGTGACCCTCTCTGCTCCCCCACATCCCCTCCTTCTCCAGAGAGATCTTTTCCAGAGATCTTCCCTCCGAATCGGCTGGGCCTACAGGGGCTGAGAGGGTCCCAGATTGGGCTGAAAGCCAAGATCAGAGAAGAGCTCCCAGCTGTCCCTCACGCTCCCACACCTCCCTCTCCCCCACCACCACCCAGGGCTGTGTGGGCCTTAAGCGAGTGCCTTAGTTCTTAGGAACCTTGGACAGCGCCAGCGGGGGTGAATGGGGCTTTGGGGGCTGCTCTCCTTTTATCCTCAATGGGGCTCTGCCACAACCCTGGGGCTCTGCGAAGGGTCTGCCAGCACCTCCCAGCCCTTGTTTCCGCAGTGCCCAGCTTTCTCTGGATTTCTGTCTCTGCAGTGTAGCTGTCTTCTCTCTCTCTCTCTCTCTCTCTCTCTCTCTCTCTCTCTCTCTCTCTCTCTCTCTCTCTCTCTCCAGTCTGTCTCCTTCCCAGAGTCTGGCTGGGGGTCAGAGAGAAGTGAGGGACTGAATATCTGGTCTCTGAGACCTGCCTCGATTCATCTGTCTTTGTCCATATGTCCAAGAACATTTGTGTGTGCAGCGCCTGGCGTCTCTCCCAACACCTCCATCTCCCACCCAGGTACCCTGCGTGCTTCTGCCACCTCCGCAGACATCCCCCCAACTTCCCCAGCCCTTCTTCCTGGATTTAACCCCTAAGGTGCTGCTAAATGCCCCATTCGTTCCTTTCCCCTCCTCCTCAACATTAGGGGTTAAAGGGTTCCAGGCACACACCAGAGAGCCCTTGCGTTCCCCTTCGCGGTTAGCTGTGGCCCTCCCTCCCCCACGAGCTCAGAAGACCCAGGCTGTTTGGAGAAAGAAGGTGGAGGACCCCTCTGGGGCCTTCCTGAGGCCCACCCCCACACCCTTATGTCCTTACCCTGAATCCAGGGACAGCTCAGCAGAATTAGGAACAGCAGCTGGGGAGGCGGCGGGTGCTGGGCCTTGGGAGTCCCCATGGCGACTCACCCCAATCTCTCTCCTCTGTGCCTCTCCTAAATAATCTAGTTGCCACTTTTCCTCTGTGTCCTTTTATTTTTCCCTTTGATTTTGCTTTCCTGGTAGGGGGTCAGTAAAAGAAGACAATTTCTCTGCCCCTTGGAATAGAGGGGCAGAATTGGGCTAGGGGTTGGTTGCCCGGAGTCCACCCCTTTGGCTCAATCTCTGTTCTCCGCTCTGGGGTCTGTGGTAGAGGGGGGCGCGGCTCTGGCTGCAGGGGGGTGGGGCCGAGAGGGCCGAAGGTTACCCTCCCGTTCGGGCGCCGGGGTCTACCGGGCTGGCTGGACCCCAAGCTGGGGGAGTAGGGAACAGGAAGCAGCTTCCGGGGGTCCTAGGGTGGGGTTGGGGGTTGGGAGGGTACCTACTGGGCTCTAGCGGGGATTGTCGGGGAGGGAAAGGGTTGCAGAACCCGGAGAGCCGAAGCTCGGGCACTAGAACTGCGGGAGGGAGAAGCTGAAAAAGGTGTCGAGCCCACGTCAGATCCTGGGGACGGACGAAGGGAGGGGCCTAGGATTTATTTGCGGAGGAGGGCGGAGGAGGAAGTGCAGATGGAGGAGGGAGGGACACAGAGCCAGAGCCTTAATCTTCGCTGCGCAGCCCCTAGGGGAGGCAAAGGAAACTCTCTGATCCCAGCAGACATTAGCACCCCGCCCCCTCCATTCCAGCACATCTGGAATCTGAATCTCCCCTTCCCAGGGCGCCAAGGGGTTGCACTGTCTGGCCCCCGACATGCCCTCAGTTCATGAGGATCCCCGTGAGACTGTCTTTTGTAGAAGTTTACGAGTAGAGTGGGCTTTCCCTTTCCCAGGAGAATGGCGAGTTTCAACATTTGTGAGGAGTCTAAGAGGTGACAGGCCAGAGCTGGGAAGGAGAGACCCCTCTTCTTACATACAACATGCCCCCGGCCAGCGGCACGCTGCTTCGGCGCAGATTTTCTGGGGAGCTCCCTTTTCAGCACTGCCTGGCGCGGACAGCTCCAGTCCCGCCTCTGCGAGTCCGCCACTCCCCGCCCCCACCCCCCACCTCCGGCGCGGCTGGCGATTGGCGGAAGCCGCTGTCGCTGTACATCTGGCCGGTGCCGGGGCCTGGCTCCCGCGAAGGCCCAAGGGGAGGCGGAGTCGCAAGCTCGAGGGACTCGGGAGCCCACCGAACAGCGGCTGCCACCCTGCCCTCAGTCCCGGAGCGCCGGCCCTGTCAATCCTCGCTCTCGCCCCGCCCGATGTCGCCGCCCCTCCCCAGGCCCCGCCCTGCTTTTCGCATTGCAGGGCGGCTGGAGATTGGCACCGTGCCCCCTGCACCCCACGTGGCACCTGGCCCAGGCTGAGGGGGCGGGGAGGCAGATCCAGAGATGAGTCCCCTCCCCCAGGGCTGAGTTGCGGCCGTCACGGGGAGTGGTCGGGGGTGGCTAAACAGAGAGGGCTGCGGGAAGGAGTGACGTCAGGGTGAGTGGGAGCGAAGGAAGGAGCGAGTAGGAGAGAGGGAGCGAAACAGGCAGGATCGGAGGGTCCGGTCGAGTGAAGAGCGAGGGCAAGGAGAGAGGAGGGAGAAAGGAGAGAGAGAGAGAAGCCGCCACAGAGGAAGACAGGCTTCAGGGTCCTAGGGCTGCGGGTCCAGATGGGGTAGGAATTGCTGTCTGGGGAAGCCAGAAAGAAAGAGGAGGAGAGAGAGACAGCGAAAGGAGGAGTGCTGGAGGGAGAAGAAGAGAGTGGGAGGCCGAGGGGTTGAGGAGAAGAGAGGCAGAGGGAGAGAAAACGCCGGGAGGAGAAAAAAGAGAGAGAGGAAGAGAGGGCATTAGAGGAAGAAAGGAGGGACAGCGGGCCCTACAGAGGGAGAGTGATAGAGGGAGACAGGTGAAAGGAGAAAGAAGAGGTACCAGAGAAGAGAGCTAGAAGGAAAGGAGGGTTCGAGGTACCAGAAGGAGAGAGAGAGAATAAAAAGTGAGAGAAGACCTCAGAAGGAGAGAAGGAACCAGGAGTGGGAATGTGGAAGGGAAATGGCCCAGGGGGAAACCAGGAGGCAGCCATAGAGGGGATAGGTGGAGAGCTGGGAGGACCAGGGAACTGGGGTCTGGAAGATGCCCCGGGCCTCTTGGCCAGGGCCTCCCTGTCCATCATGTTCCCATGGCCACTGCCCCTGGCCTCCTCAGCAATTACCTTGCTCCTCGGGGCCCTCACGTCCCTGTTCCTCTGGTACTGTTACCGCCTGGGCTCCCAAGACATGCAGGCCCTGGCAGCTGGGAGCCAGGCTGGAGGTATTAGTGGTGGGCCTGGGGGATGCCCTGAGACTGGCAGACCAGGCTCGAGGAGTGCAGGGGAACCTGGGGAAGGACCCAGGACGGAAGGCCTAGTGAGTCGTCGGCTTCGGGCCTATGCCAGGCGCTACTCCTGGGCTGGGATGGGTAGGGTGAGGCGGGCGGCTCAAGGTGGCCCAGGCCCTGGGGGAGGCCCAGGGGCCCTGGGCATTCAGCGCCCAGGCCTGCTTTTCCTACCAGACCTCCCTTCAGCCCCCTTTGTGCCACGGGATGCCCAGCGGCATGATGTGGAACTCCTAGAGAGCAGCTTCCCTGCCATTCTGCGGGACTTCGGGGCTGTGAGCTGGGACTTCTCAGGGACAACCCCTCTGCCTCGGGGCTGGTCCCCACCCCTGGCTCCTGGGTGCTACCAGCTCCTGCTGTACCAAGCGGGCCGGTGCCAACCCAACAACTGCCGCCGGTGCCCAGGAGCCTACAGGGCACTGAGGGGGCTGCGGAGTTTCATGAGCGCCAACACCTTCGGCAACGCAGGCTTTTCTGTTCTTCTGCCTGGTGCCCGGCTTGAGGGCCGCTGCGGGCCCACCAATGCTCGAGTCAGATGTCATCTGGGTGAGTAGATCCTGCCCATGGGCAATCTTCTTGCTTCCACAGTTCCCCTCTGGTCCCTCTTCTTTGCCACCAGACTTTTCTACATTATTGTTCTCATTCTGCCTCTATTCTTGGAAATCTTTTATGACACCCTGTTGCCCACAACAATACTTTCTGAGCTTCACAATTGGTAAACCATCACCAAAAATTATGCCATAGGGACTGGGGATTTAGCTCAGCGATTAGAGTGCTTGCCTTGCAAGCACAAGTCCCTGAGTTCGATCCCTAGCACCACAAAAAAAAAAAAAAATTATGCCATAGTCATTACCCTTCCATACTACGTTATGTCACATTGACTTCCCTGCTCTATCTTTGGGTTTGTTTATTGAGAAGGGATCTTTATAGGGGTTGGGGATTTAGTTTAAATGGTAAAGCACTTGCCTAGTAAGCGCAAGGCCCTGAGTTCGAACCCCAGCATCCAAAAGAAAAAGAATCTTTTTAGGACTGTAAGTGATATAATTCTTACTTGCTCTAATTAGAAAGTACTCATAAAGGCAAATTTAAACTTTAAAAGAGGAAGTGTGGTGGCCCACACTTGTAATCCCAACACTCTGGGAGGTTGATGCAGGAGGACTGCAAGTTTGAGTCTAGCCAATGTAGTGATTTAGCAATGCCCTCTCTCACAAATGAAGGATAAGAGAGTCTGGGGATGCAACTCCCTGGGTTCAGCTCCCAGTTCTACCAGGGGAAAAAAAGAGAGGAAGGCTTAAGTAGCAGTTAGTGGGGCATTGATGTTCCAGTGGCACCAAACTGAGATTTCCTTTTTGATGTTTTAAAGATTGAAATAAAATGGAAATCAATTTTCTGATTGTTATTCTATGTCATGACCTTGATTCGCCCAAAATCATCTCCTATGCTGCCAGTTGGATGTATTTTACACTTTGGGGCACACTGGTCTCAGGATCAAATCCAGATCTTTCTTCCTCTTCCCTCCCACTGGATTTAAATCCTGAAGGCCCTCTGGCTAATCCCAGCAGCTGCTACTTGGATGTTGACCTTTCAGCCTAGAATGACTTTCCCCTTTTCACCCCTCAGGGCCTTCTGCTTACAAGGCAAGCACTCTAACCACTGAGCTAAATCCCCAACCCCCCCCCTTTTTTTTTTTTGAGACAGGGTCTTGCTATGTAGCCCAGGCTGGCCTTGACCTCACTACGTAGCCCAGGTTGGCCTCAAATTCACGATGATCCTCCTGCCTCTGCCTCCTGAGTGCTGGGATTACAGGTGTGAGCCACCACTCCCGCTCAGCACTCCGTGACCTCTTTTCATCCAGTACTTTCTTGCAATTGAACTGTTGCCTTCCAGAGAGCAAGAAATAACTGAAGGGCTCAATCTTTAAAGTCCTTAGGGGGATTTAGCTCAGTGGTTAAAGCACTTGCCTTGTAAGCACAAGGACCCGAGTTCGATCCCCAGCACCAAAAAAAAAGTACTTAGATCTGCTGCCTGAATGTGGTGGGACCCTTGAGCAGAGACAGGGTGTTAGATACCTGGTCTCTTCCCACAGGCCTGAAGATCCCCCCGGGCTGTGAGCTGGTTGTTGGGGGTGAGCCCCAGTGCTGGGCTGAGGGGCACTGCCTGCTGGTGGATGACTCCTTCTTGCACACAGTGGCTCACAATGGTAATGGCATCCCGTTTGGCTGGGGGTGGGGGTGTAGGACCAAAACGTGGAGATTGGAGGGTCAGAGAATCAGGTCCAACTGACTTCCTGTCCCCGTACCACAATTTTCCAGCTGCATGACCTTGAGTAAGTCACATAAATCCTCCCATCACCTGAGGGGCAACCACCATCTTTATCAAGTGACTACAAGGTAAAATAAGTTCGTATCAATGCATATAAAGTGTCTACCAGCACAGGACACTGGGCCTGGGTCACCTGGACCAGTGTCTTACCTCTTGCTTTTAGGAGCTGTGGAACCTTGGGCAAGTTACTCAAACTTGCCTAGTTACTTGGGCAAGTTACTTAAATCTTGTTATGCCTCAGTTACCTTGTATAAAATATGGATAACTATGGCACTACCTCATAGTTTGTTTTGATGACTAAGAGTTCTTACATATAAGGGTTAGAACAAGACCTGGTACTTACTAAGTTTTTGCTTTCCTCAGTGTCTGGTGAATGCTTTGGCAGAGAAGTACTTAAATGCCAGCTGTTTTGTTTCCATCCCCATGTGCCCTAGGCTCCCCTGAAGATGGGCCTCGAGTGGTCTTCATTGTGGACCTCTGGCATCCCAACGTGGCTGGGGCCGAGCGCCAGGCCCTCGACTTTGTCTTCGCACCAGACCCCTGAAGGAAGGTGTTCCCTTCAAACACCTGGGCCAGAGATGCTGCAATGGGGGACAGCTTGAGTGGCAGCCAGGACCTCCTCCCCACTGCAGGGGGAAGGGGGTCGAGGTTGGGAACTGGCCAAGGAGCACTGAAATATAAATTCTGAATTCTCTCCTAACTTCTGACTACTTCCTTCCCAGTTACCAGCCCCAAGAAGGGCTTGGGATGAGGGCTCCTCTTCTGCCATAAAGCTAGTCAGGTATCTCCTTAATGCAAGCCATTTTCCTGTTCCCTCTCTGGGAGCCAGCAGCAGATCCTCAACTCAACTTTATTCCAATAATTTAATAGAAAATTAAAATAATAAATAATATGAAACATGTCAAGAAGATAGCTGAGCTGGTACAGACCCAGGCCAGCCTAGGACAAAGTTAAGGAAGCAAGGAGGAGGGTGCAAGTTGGCGGGAGGCAATGGTCAGAGGTGGCTCAGAACGTGGTGGATGTTACTAAGGGCTGGCTCAACGCTTTCACGTGTACAATGAACTAAAAAAAGAGAAGGGGAGTTTTAAATCATTCTAACTGGCTGGTGAGGGGAAGATCGCAGGACATGGATGGTGAGGAGGGAATGAATGTTGGCCCTCTGAAGGGCTCTCTTTTCCTGCAGGGAAGGGCTGGAACAGCCTGTGTTAGCGGTGAGTAGAAATGAATGGAAAAGGGCCCAAGTGAACTGTACCATGCAATGAGGGGACACAATGAAGACCCACGACTTGGCCAGCAGAGTCGGGGCACTTGTCTGGGGGAGGGAGAAGAGGAAGGGACTGGGGGTCCTGGGAGCAGGAGGCAGAGAAGAGTCAAAGGTCAATCCTTGAAGACGATCTGTTGGCCGTGAGGACGCTCGTCATGGGTGATGTGGCGCCGGACATGGATCCTGCGGACGCGGTGCTCTCTGTTCTCTTCATCTTCCCCTCGACCTGCCCCCCCACCTCCAGCTGCACCCCCTGTGGCCTCCAGAAGGGCTGGATCTGGGCCCCGAGGAGTCTCGTAGATCAGGATGTTCAGGGTCTCCTCAAAGATCCGGGCCTCTGGGAACTCCACCTGCAAAAGGCCAGCAACCCCGGCTCCCACGTTCCAGTCGGGTCTCACAGCCCTCCCAGCAGCCCCCGCTCCTGTTCTCTCTGCAACTCCTGCACTTGGCAAAGTCCTGCTTCAAGGCTCAGTGCTTAACTCAGGCAGGCAGAATGACGGTTTTCTGTCCTTCACTGCCAAGTCTCTTGGTCTGTTCTTTCACTTGATGAATACTTACAGAGTGACTGAGGTATGCCTGGTGCTCTTCTAGGAATTAGGAAGAAATCAGCACGTGGAACAGACACAAGTGCTTGCCTTCAGCAAGTTTACGTCCTAAGGGAGTATTCAGACACATGCTTAACAAATACAGTCAGGTGATGACAAATGCTGTGCAGAATAGATGAGGGAAAAGGGATGGGAATGGCCAAGGCCAGGGAGCTAGTTCAGGGAGGGCCGCACCACGAAGGTGGTGTCTGACCAGAGCCAGGAGGGAGCGGGACAGGCAGATGGCTGGAGAAGCAGACCAGGGAGCAGCAACAGTAGGGGTAAAAGCTCTGGGTCAGGAGTGGGCCAGGCATATTTACCAAAGATCAGTGAGGGGCCAAGGCCACTGGGGCAGAGTGATGGAGAGAGAACAGGAAGGGATGAAGTGGAAGAAGTGACGGGGCATCCCACCGAGTGCTCTTGGAAGAACATAAGGAACATAGCCCTCAAGCTGTATTCTAATTATTAGTTTGTCTTATCTCCTCAACTACAGAAGAAACCTCCTGGAAGCTGAGGCATTCATTCATTTGTCTGTACACTCTAACCATGTTTCCTAGATTAGACAAGGGCCAAGCTAGTGTTTTTATTTTTTTAATTTATTTTTTGAGGGTACTGGGATCGAACTCAGGGCCTTGTGCTTGCTAGGCAAGCGCTCTACCACTGAGCTAAATCCCCAAGCCCTTACTTAGGCTTATGCTAAGGAGATAGGAAAGAAAATGGTACAGCAGTGCCCTGCTGCTGAAGCAACCCCTGCCCCCAATCACAGACCACAGTAAACACTGTCTCCAGCTGAGAAGGGAGCATCACTAACTTTGGAGGGTTTAGGTTGAAAAGTCATGAGCAAAGCTGTCCCAAGGCAGAAAATGATATTTAGTTTGAATTTTAAATTAAGTACAGAGCTGGGTGTGGTGGTGCATGCCTGTAAACTCAGCACCCAGGAGGCTGAGGGAGGAGGATTGCTGTGAGCTCAAGGCCAGGCTGAAGTGCATAGTGAGACCCTGTCTCAAAAAACAAAACAAAACAAAAAGTACAAGCTCATTAGGCAGACGGATAGGGGCAGGGAAAGAGTTTCAAGTAGAGAGAAAAGAGTGCGCACAGGTAGGTAGGTGTGAAAGAACTTAGGGTGCCGAGAGACTGGTAGGGACTTTGGTGCACCTGAAGTGTGCTCCTCCTATTGAGCCTGAAAGGGAAAGGTGGGGAAGGGCTTGCACCTTACTGCCCAGGATTAAAATCAGGGTACAGCAGGTGCTCAGGAAATATCTGCAGATGACTACCATGTTCATGACTCATGATCTGCAAATCCAGGGTGTGTTCTAAGTGGTTTTGAGGTTTTAAGAACCTATTTCTGGGAGCCAGGTGTGGTGGTGCACACCTGTAATCTCAGCACTTGGGAGGCTGCGGCAGGAGGATCAGCCTGAGATCTTGTTTTAAAAAACCAAAAAAAAAAAAAAAGAGAGAGAACGTATTTCCATAGTGGACCCTTCTGAGACTCTAAAGACTACCACGGACCTTCTACACAGAAAAACGCACACAAACCTGCTCAGGCTGAGGATGAAGCTCAGTAGTAGATCCTTAGGTTCAATTCTCAGCATCACAAAATTTAAAAAATAAAAAAGAAAGAAAGAAAAAAGAATACTATCCTATGTAACTCCCTGGTCCAATCTGCAGCATCAAAAACCAAACCAAACTAAACCCTGCTCTAATCTGAACCCCTCATTTTATAGGTTGAGAAATGGAGACCACTTGCCCAAGTTACACACTGATCCCCCAGAATTTTGGCCCCTGACTCCAACTGCAGGACTCTCCCTCCCTGGCCTGCCTCTGTCCAGACCTGGCAACCCTACTCCCCTCCCTGGCCAGGCCCTGAACCCCTCTAACCTTGGTCTGCTTCTTCTCCGTGGCATAGACAATGGAGGTGCAGCACACCTCGGCGATCTTGCGGCCCTGCCCGTAGAAAGACCAGCAGCAGATCTCATCCCCCAGGACATCCTTGAGGAAGAGCAGCCGCCCGTGGAAGCGCAGGGCCAGTTTGTCAAACAGCTCGATGTTCTTCAGTAGGTTGTCATCTGAAGTGCTGAGGACCAGGGGCCAGCAGGCTTCAGAATGACTGGCTCCCCTCCCGCCACGATGGGGCCCAGATACCCCCCATCTGCTCCTGCCCTGCAGGGGCCACCTGGGTAAGCAAGGCAAAGGTGCTAAGCAGGTCCCAGCACAGCACTGTGGCCCCCAGGCAGTCTCTTGAGCCCAGCAGCCCACCTGCCATTCCAGCTCTGCCACTCTTTCACTGAGCGACACGGGCAAGTTACCTCACCTTTTGGTGCCTCAATCTCCTTATCTGCAAATGGAGATGATGACACCTACCTCAAACGTCAGGAGGGTTGTGTAAGTTAACAGAGAGATCTTAGATGTGGTTTGAAAATAAGTACAGTGGTACCTCAGTTCACAAACTTAATTTGTTCTACAATTTTGGAAAAGATGGCCATAGTCATGTTTGTTATCCAATGCAGAGTTTGCAAACAAAAACGCAATTTTGCCAAGTGCTTCTGTTTGTGAATCAAATTGTTTGCAAACAAAAGCATTTGTGAACTGAGGTACCACTGTAGTTGCTCTAGCCATTATTTAGTCCTTGCCCAAACCACTGTCTCCTGACAGTAAAACAGGTTCAGAAGGGGGACGACCTGCCCAAAGTGCCCAGTGGGCAAGTGGCAGAACTAGCAAGTACATCAGGCATTCCAAGTCCCTCCACATGGCCGAAGCCCTCCCTTGGGCCAGGATTCTGCCCTACTGAGGCCAGACATGCCCACACGTGGGTCCCCGAAGCAGTCACCTGGTGTAGGAGTACTTGTTGTTACTGCGGTTGTGCAGAAGCTTCACCACGGGCTGTTGGGGGACAGGGGAAAAGGGTGAGGGTCAGGCTGCAGGAAGAGGCCCTCAGCCTCCACCCCGAAGTGCTCAGGGGCCTCACCTTGGAGGTGCCAGCCAGGAGCTGCTGCTCCTCGCGGGGAGAAGTCACCGTGGGGATGAGGCACAGCGGGGACAGGTTCTCCCTTTTTTGCTGGGGATGAAGCGGAAGGTAGTTAGCAGCACAACCTGAGGTCACTCTCTCCCCCACTTAAAGGCCTTTAAAAGATGCTTGTGGCCCACAGGTGGTCTCTTTAGTGGTCTATGAGTCTCTGCAGATCCAAGCCCCCTGATCTCAGCTCCACCCTTCTCCCCTGCTGGCTGGGCTCAGGCTCACCTGCCTGCCTTGGTCCTTTGCACAATTGAGCTGGGCCTACCCTGGCCCGGGGCTGTACCCACCCTGGACAGTTCTTCCCCCAGCTCTTTCCACAGCTGGCTCCTGTGTACCACCCAGGTGTCAGCTCAAGAGTGCCTCCTCGGTGCCCTGCCTAAATTAGCCCCTCTATTTCCTCCATTTCATATTACTGGTTCATTTCCTTCACAGTACTTAGTTCCTGACATTTCCCAACTTTCTATAATTTGTTTATGGCCTCTTTCAACTGGAGAGTAAGCTCCTACTACATAGAATGCTCAATAAATATTTATTGAATCAATGAACCTGGTTGGGTAGGAAGAGGTTGGACAAAGAAATAGAACCAAACATTTTGTTTTTGAGACAGTTATCACCGTGAAGTCCATTCTGGCCTTGAACTTGCAATCCTCCTGCCTCAGCCTCCCAAGTGCTGAGATTACAGGTGCGTACCACCATGCCCAGCTACATGGGTTCTCTTCTCTATCTTCTAGAATCTTCATGCCAAAATCCCTCTTACCTTGCCCAATCTTGAAAACTAAAAGTGCAATTCTAATATGAATTCCAGATTTTTTTTTTTTTTAGAAACTCTTAAGGCTTAGTCTAAAGTTAACACGAGAGGCAGGAGCGGTGACACATACTTGTAGTTCCAGCTACTCAGAAGGCTGAGGTGGGAGGGTCATTGAGCCTAGAAGAGTTTGAGACTAGCCTGATCAACATGGAAAGACTTCATCTCAAAAAATAAAAAACTGAAAAGATTAAGATAAATATGGATGAATATAAGTCTACGATTACTTAGATCAATTTTTAAAAAGAAGCACAAAGAGAAGAACTGACTCTACCAAATTTTAAGATACACTACAAAGCTAAAATAATGAATACACTATAGTTCTGGTGTGGAAACAAAACAAAAACACAATAGGACACAACAGAGTACTCAGAAACAGTCAGTCCAGTGTGTATATGTGAGAACTCACAGAAAGACAGTACGAATGAGTGAGGAGAAAATATGGAGTATGTAATAGTTATCTACTGCTGTGTAACACACTGCCTCTAACTTAGCAGCTTAAATGAACAACAACAACGAAATTTATTGACTTTCCAAGGGCTGGGAATTCTGAAGTGGCTTAGCCAGGCGATTCTGGCATGAGTTTTCTCGTGCAGCTGTAGTCAGCAGCCCTTTGGGCATCTGAAGCCGTGGACGCCTGGGACGGACTCGCTTCTGAAGAGGCTTATGCACGCAGCTGGTAAATCCATGCCGGGTGACCCTGCCCTGCGCACTTCTTCACAGCATGGCAGCTAGCTTCTTCAGAGCACGTAATCCAAAGTAGACCAAGGTGGAGCACTCACTGTCTCCTATGGCAGAGCTTCATCAGCTCCATTCAGCATGGAAGGAGGTGACACAGGGAATGAATACTCGGGGACAAGAACTACTGAGGGCTGCCTTATAGGCTGGCTTCAGAGTCCACTCTCTGGTCTCTCTTAATTCACATGCAAGAAGCACTCTCATTACAGTAGTGCTCAAAGTACTATGCTATGGTCAAAATGCTATTTTTTTGTTTTGTTTTGTTTTTGAGGTACTGGGGATCGAACTCAGGGCCTTCACACTGAACTACATCCCCAGTCCTTTTTAAATTTTGAGAAAGGGTCTCACTGAGTCACCTTGGGTAGGCTTGAACTTGGAATCCTCCTGCCTCAGCCTTCTAGAGTGCTGGAATTAAAAGGGTGCACCAAGACACCCAGCCCAAAATGCTGTCTTCTAAATCAGGTCCAGAGTTCTCTATTGCTCCTGAAGGGTACTTCCTGTCTAGTTTAAGAACTGCAAATTAAAGACAAGTGTCTCCTCCACACAGCCAATACACAGCGGTAGACACAGGACAACCTCTAGGGACACTTGTTCAAAGGGGGGAAACAAAGGGGACACAGAATTCACCAGACTTAGAAGTTCTGTAATTGACTTGTGCGGATGTTGGGAACCTTTTGATGCCTACCCCTGTTCAAGAATGACTCTCCATTGCTCCTACACCCTGTATCACCTTTTCTATGAAAGATGTTTGTGGCTCTGGTTTCCTTAGCCTGCTTCCTGTCTATACAAGTTTATGGACCCAAATCCCTCCTCCCCCTTTACTCTGTTTCTTTCAGTCCAAGATGGTAGCACTTCTACTGATATAATTCTGAGTATCTTGTAAGTTTTGGGGTTTAGTGCATAAGACAAAAGCCACCCTCACAAATTTCTTCTCTACTTTGGGCTGTGCTCAGACTGCTGAAGACACCACACCCCTCAAGTTTCTCACAAGTGCTATTATTTGATCAAATGGTCCTGAGGTATCCTCTTGGATATTTCTGACATCTTCACAAAGGACCTTGTTTGTTTTGAGACAGGGTCTCATTTTTTGGTGAAGGCTGGCCTCAAACTCACTATGTCGTCTAGGATGGCCTCAAACTCACAGTGATCCTCCTGCTTCAGTCTCCTGAGTGCTAGGAATCATGAAGACTTTATAATTGCATTTGCAGATTCATCTTTAGACTATATTTTCCTGAAAATGCTCTGTATTTGATCTCTGCCTGGGAGTCGTTTGTTAATTTTAACATGCTGGTTTACAAATCTAACAATTTCAGGGATTTTGTTCAATTGCTTTTTTCTTTAGGCACCTTCAACATTCTGTCCGGGAATCTCCTTAGCTAGACTGCTCAAGTTCATTAGGTGTACTTCCTAATTATACATTACTACAGGAGATAATTTTGCTTAATTTTCCAAATAACCAGGATCTGCTTTCCATCAATTTCCAGTAACATTTTCCTAACTATTCTTTAAGCCCTTACTGCTACTACTCCAAAGCAGACCTAACATTTTGCTCTAAGTTCTTCCAGCTTCTGCCTACTTTTCAGTTCTAAGCCTATTTGCATATTTTAGGTTTTTTTTCATGGCGCACCCTACACTCCAGAAAATAGAATCTGTTGTCACTTCCTGGGAAACAGATCACTGCAAATGTAGTAATTTAAAAGTACAATGAACATTTATTGCCACATACGTGTCCTGTGGGACAAGGTGAGCCCTATCCTGGGGTCTCGAGTAATGCTGCAGTCTAGACGCTGGCCAGGGCTGCATCACCTGAAGTCCTAACTCAGGCTGCAAGATCTGCCGCTCCCTTGCGGGGGAGGGGGCTACAGGCGTGCAGCACCATGCCCAGCTCAGGACCTGCTTCTGAGATGTCCCCATGGAGCTGGGAGGCTGTGCTGGCTTTGTTAGGAGGCTTCAGTTCCCTGCCAAGCCAACCTCTGAGGCTGCTGTGTCTTCACATGATGGCTGGCTTCTCAGAGCAAGTGATTCAAGACAGGCAGAAGTTGTAATGCCTTTTATGACCCAGCTTCAAAAGTCACACGCTACCATTTCTGTAACATCCTACTGGTCATACATGTTAGCTCTACTTAATGTGGGAGGAAACCAGACAAAAGCCTGGATACTGGGAGGCAAAAATCACTGGTGGCCCTCTTGGATGCTGACTTTCAAAGACTGCTTAATAGATGGTACTGGGAAAGCTAGCTCACTCCATAGAGGACCAAAAAGAGCTAAATCCCTTCACGATCACATTCACAAAAGTGAGTTCCACTGAGATTAGAATGTCCTTATATGAAAAGTCCATATAAAACAATAAAGCTAATAAAAAAATATAGAATAGAAATGGCAGTACACGCTTGTAATCCCAGCACACAGGAGGCTGAAGCAGGAGGACTGCAAATTTGAGGCCACCCTGGGCTATGTAGTGAGCTCAAGGCTAGCCTGGACTACATAGTAAGATCCAGTCTCCAAAAATAAAAATTAAAAAAAAAAATGTTTTTAAAGGAAAACTTCTTAAATTAAATGATACAACACTGGTAAAAAAAAAAAATGGTAAGTAATTTGATGACATAATGTCAAGAATTTCTCAGTTGAAGCCAGGCACGAAGACATACACTTGTAATTCAGCTACTCAGGAAGCTGAGGCTGAGCATCATAAATTGTGGGCTGACCTGGACAATTTAGAGAGACCTGTCTCAAAAAAAAAAAAAGAAGAAGAAGAAGAAAAACAAATAAAAACAAAGCTGGGCATAGTGGTGCATGCTGTAATCATAGTGAGTGCTCAGGAGGCTGAGGCAGGAAGATCGCAGTGAGTTAGAGGCCAACTTGCAGTACATAGTGAATTCAAGGCCAGCCTCAACTGTGTAGAGAGACCTTGTCTCAAAAACAAAACAAAACAGGCTGGGGATTTAGCTCAGTGCTTAGAGTGTTTGCCTCGCAAGCATGAGGCCCTGAGTTCGATTCCTGGTACCAAAAAAAACAAAAAACAAAAACAAAAAAAAAACAAAAAAAAACCCCCAAATTTCTCAGTTGACACTAGAAAGCATAATTTTGCATACTGAAGAATAGAACTATATAACAGAATTATAATTATCTTACTATCCTAGTAAAATTACTGATTTAAGCAAGGATTATCAATTGGGGTACTGAAGATAGGTAATGGCCAATTGCACAGTGTCCAAATAATACCATACAGATGACTTTATAGTTGGCAGCAAGGAAATGTAACTACACTGCAGGGCTCAAACTCCATCACCTGAATCCAGGGGCAATTTTGAGCATCACTAATAAGAGGTCACACTAGCAATATTATGAACCTCTAGGTATAACACAGTATGAAATAAAGAACACTACCTAAAACATACTCTAACCAAAATATTTACTATCAAACCTTTAAAATTATGATCTAATTTACAGGAAATTCAGGATAAGCAGGGTGACAAACCAAATGATACCAGGAGTAAACCAGGCAAATTTGGTAAGCAGGTTACTGTGCAGGTCACCTGGAAGTCTCTCTAACAGGTCAGTATCATGGGAAAAGAAGGGGCTGTTTTGGAACAGAAGAAACTTACAGAACAGAATAACCAGATGCAAGTGCGGATCCACACTGGATCCTGGTTTAGACGAACCAGCTATAAAAACATTTCTGGAACAATTGGAGAAACTGGAGTATGCCCTGGGTATTAGATAACAACTTTATTGATATGACAAGATGGTAATTATTAACAAGGACTGAAAAAAGCAGCTTACAAAACAGTAAGACAAAACATGATTCTGGCAGAGACATATACACGCGCACAGATACACACAAAGACCTGGAAAATTTTGATGCTTGTATTTTATTTTTTTGTTTATCTGTGTTTCCTCAATTTCTACAATTGATAAATTCTGCTTTAAAAATAATAAGAGGTTAGTTGTAATATTTTTTTTTTTTAAAAACCAAGGATTTCTACTTAATACCAGATGTCGCTGACAGGTAACAGTCTAAAAGAAAATACTGGCAATACCTAAAATTGACTACAAATTATTATCCAAAACAGATTTTCTCAACTAGGATTCCTCATCTGAATCTTATAACTCAGCAAATTTGAGTAGTTTCCGAACTCTCCCAACCATGGCAGGTAAGTAGTATAATTCCAGATGCTTTCGAGAAAGGCTCATTTATTGTGTACAATGCACGCCTTAGGTCAGTGGTGGCGAACCTACGGCACACATGCCATGGCGGGCTGTTTGTATCACTGAAAGCTCTAAAAGGTTTGCCGTCACTGCCTCAAGTTCTTTGGTCTCAGCAGCAGAAGCAACATGACGAAGCGAACAGCATCATCTGGAAAGTTCTACAGTAAGATGCACAGGTTGTGCTGCGGCTGTGGCCCTAAGGCCTACCACCTTCAGAAGTCGACCTGTAGCAAATGTGTACTCTGCGAAGCACAAGAAAGTAAAACTGGTGTGCCAAGGCTAAAAGATGAAATACCACCAGAATGGGCAAGTGAGGCACCTAAAAAGTGTGTGTCGCAGATTCAAGTGTGAGTTCTGTGAAGAACAACACCTAAATCCAAGAGAGTGGCTGCTGCAACATGCAGTTCATCCTGAGAATTTCGACCACTAGTTACAATAAATGTTTAGTCTTAAAAACTACGCAAGGCCATGAGTTCGATCCCCAGCACCCTCCAAAAACCAAACCAAAACAAAACAAAAACTAAACTAAAACAAAAAAGCCACATGCCTCAGAGCATGTAAAATACATGCCCTTATATAATGGGCTTAATTTTCCCTAAAAAACTAGACTAAAATATGTAAGGATCTCCTGCCAAGCAGAAGGAAGGAAATGCAGTATAATTTTGGTAAAAAATATGAATAAGCAATTTAAGAAAGGGACACCAAAAAAGCTAGCAAATACGTATATGAAAAGATGCTCAAAAAAAAAAAAAGAAAAACTGAATGTCATTGGTAATCAGAGGCATGCAAAGTAAAATGAGATCACTACACCGAACAGATCGGCAAAATGAGAAAGATAAAGGATGCCATGTGTTATTGAGAATATGCAGAATTGGGATCTCTGACCAGGAGTACCAGTACTATCACCACGTGGAAGTTAAATTTGGTTTGCATGTGTCCATGGCTGAGCTATTCTCCTAGCTACTCTCATGAGAAACCGGCACAGGATCATAAGGCGAAATGTACAAGTCTGTGGGGGTAAGAAGGGGGAGGTAAGCTAGGTCTCCAGCCTCAGGGGAATGTATGAATAAAATACAGTGAACAAAACCCATATATTCCTATGTAGCTCTTAGAAGCAAGGAATGACATGTACACACAACGGCATGAACAGATTTCGAAAAAAGTGTGTAATGAAAAGACTGTGAAACAACACGATCCACAACTAAATGCCATTTATGGAAATTTAAAATGTATACATATACAAAAGAATCCCTTAGCTTTTCAAGAGTATAAGCTTAATCCAAGTACAGTATATGTACACAAACATTAGCACTGAATGGGTGCCTCCTGGGGAAAGGGGAAGTGGGCAAGGGATTGGGACTGAAGGGGAAAAAATGAGAAAGAGAAAAGATTTGCAGAGCGCAATGATGACACTGTGCCATCCGCTGGGAGTGTGCTGAGCTGTGGGGAATGGGGCTGGGCGGGGTCTCTGGAAACCTGGAAAGGAGGCAGCTGCAGCACAGAAGAAAAGCCATCCCACCTGGGAGTCAGGTAACCTGGGGCTGAATCTAACCTCTGCTACTTCCCTGGCTCATTGACCTTGAATGCATCATCCAACTTCCCTCGTGTTTCTTTTTATGTCAAGCAAGGGTACAAAATGTACACAGGAGATAGCAAAATCACTCCTGACACACAGTGGGTGTGTAATAAAATTCATTCAGTATAAAATTATACAGTAGAAATGTACTCCCAAGATCTAGCTCAATGTTTTTAAACTATAAGCACTAACTCCTTAATGGGTCATGAAATAAATTTAATGAGTCTCGAACAGTATTAGAGAGGAATGAAGGAAGAAAGGGAGGGAGGGAACAGAATTTATCAAAGTACATTTCACTAAAAGTATCCTTTCATAAAATTCAGTTATACACATTTGAGTATCAAGATGCATTTCCCCCATACAAGTTGCAGTCAAAAAGTATGAAAAACATGGATACTGTCCAAAAGAATGCTGTACCTTTGGATTTCAAGAACCAGTAAGTATTCCCTGAGGTGAGAGAAAGTGTCCAAAGTTACCACTTTTTAATCTATAGAGGGCATTAAAAAGAAACTCTTAGTCTCTTATGACTACTGTATCATAAAAGACATTTTAATGTTGTAAAAATTGAACAGAATAAAAGGTTTTATGTAAAACTCATTACATTGTACTTATTTTTCTTGGTTCTTTATCTTTTGGAACCTAAGGAGAGAATGCCAGAGGTCAGAACTGACTTACTCAAGGTCACTCAATGGGCTGTGACAGGGCTGACTCCAAAGCCCTGGGTCCTGTCTGAACTTTCAGAACCCTGAGGGACCCACAAAAGGGAAGCTCCGCAGGCACAAGTGGGGTCTGGAACCCTTCAACCCTATCTACAGACAGTGGCTCTGCTTCTAGGACATTTTACCTTTGGAAAACATTTCACGCTTCGAAAGAAAGGAAAAGAAAGCCCACTTATCCACCCCTGGGGTGAGACACAGGAGAACACTGCCTCCCAGGACATAATCAAATCATGTAGGTTACTGTACTTCAATTTAAATTTAGATTTTTTTCTCAGTGACACAGGGAGCTATTCAGGATTTGGGAGCAGGGAAGAGAACAGACTGGAGCTGTGTTTAACACATTCGCAACAGGGTTGTAATTCGTGTGCCTCGGCTGCTCAGTGGCATGAACTACCAGTGATACGGGCATGACTGTCCCATAGGCAGCTTTTTATTAATATTTTTTAGCTTTTTATTAATTTGATTAGTAAAAAGATCGATAAAAGTGACTACACCTGTTTGTACCATCAGTGGTACAAGCCGCCCAGTGGGACAGTCATGGATGTACCTCCCAGTGGTTCAAGCTGGTGGGGGTGTGTTAGGATGTGTTACCACTCAGGTGGTAGTGAACCAAGTGGACTGGCCAGGAAGGACAGCAAGAAGCAGAGAAGAGGGAATTAAAAATCACAGCAGTTCTGGCATGAGGTAGTGAAGGGACTCTGCCTGAGGCAACAGGGATACAGAGGACAGTACCTCCAAATTCTCTGTGGTCATGCCCAGTCAGAGCCAGGCCCTCTGGGCCATATATTTTCTTTTTTCTGTCCTAACAGCTAACCCTTGGTCAGCTCTCCCAGGCACATGGGCATAGGGACTTGGGAGGCGGGGGAGGACCCTCACCTGCAGTGCCAGCTGGCAGTCCTCAATCAGGCCCTGTACCAGGTAGTAGCGAGCTTCACCTAGTAGCTCCCCCAGTTCTCTGGTACTCTCAGGTAGTGGCACGGACCCATCCCGCAGGTAGTTGAGGATTGTACCGAAGTGGCGGCCGCTGCGGTCAATCAGCACCCAACCTGGTGGGGTGGGAAGAGGCAGGAGGAAGGATAGTTTTGGTAGGGGCTTGGAGCCACTCAAATTTTATGAAAAAAAGGATTCCAGAGAGAAAAGTCTGAATACCGATTTGTCTCAAACCTCTGCTATACCCAAGAAATCTTTCAAAGATTGTATCTCCAGTGGGTTCTCCCACAGGCATTTACACATACCCTACCACAAAAAAACTGATTCCCTCGTGAATCTGTCCTACAGTAAGAAGGTTCTTACCACAAAAAGTTCTTACAGAATTACCTTATGAACAAATCTCTAACTCCTGGTGTTAAATCTGACCACCCTATTTAATTGTCTACGTCCACTCTTCGGTTCATTACCATTTTAAACTTTACATACACATATTCTGTTGTTCATTTCTTTATCCTAGCTCCCTAAAAAAGGCAAAGTCTATAAAACTAACCTTGTCAATTTCCTTTATCTAAAAGTCTTCAGCGGGCTGGGGATTTAGCTCAGTGATTAGAGTGCTTGCCTTGCAAGCACAAGGGCCTGAGTTCGATCCCCGGCACCACAAAAAAAAAAAAAAAGTCTTCAGCACCAACTGGTACTTTATATATACTTATTAAACAAATGAATTCTTCACTGATATTAGAAGCCTGAACGCTATCTCCCAAATTTTTATTTTGCTGTCTTCACCATACTTAACATCCTCTGAATCCCCACCCACCTCCTCCCGGTGTGGGGGGGACAGGCAAACTTTAAGATCCTACTAGATCATGTGGGTCCCAAAATTGAATGCAACACTCCAAGAAGGTAAGGTTCACCTGCCAAGGAGAACTGTGCACCCTCCCTCCGCTCTGGGATCCCTGGCAAACCCAGAGCAGCCTTCTCCTTTTACAATCTGCATCTACAGATGATTGCTAGAGTATAGAGGGACCTGTGTTAGGGGAACAGAGAGACAGACAAGATATCTGGGCTCTCCGGGCTGGCTGGCTGTTAGTGGTCCGGAGGCAGAGGGGGGAAACAAAAGGCCGGGCAGGTCTTACAAACTGATCAAAATTGCCTGAAGGGGTGCTGCTGGCAGTGGGACTGGTTCCCAAGTCTTTAGAACTGAGGGCGGAAGGGTGGGAGAATCTCTTGAGGATTACGAGGTGACCTGTTGAATCACTTACCACAGCGCCGGCAGAATTAGGGGTTCCAAAACTGTTGGTTATTGCTAGGGGTTAAGGACTGGAGGAGGGAAATTCTGAATGCGAAAGGAGAGAGAAGACAGGATGGCGGGGCGCGAGGCGAGCGAAGGAGCTGGAGCAGCCTCGGCTGCGAGAGCCTGGAGGCAGAGCTGGGCCTGGGGGCGCAGGGAGGTGCGTGCAGGGGCGGCGCGTACCTCCGGCGTCGGTGAGCACCTCCACGCGGCCGCTGAACATGGCTTTGAGCATGGTGTCCTGTCCCGTGAGCGTGCGGAGCGTGGTGTAGTGCAGCGAGCCGCCCACGTTCAGCTTCACGTACTTGCTGTTCGGGGTCAGGGGCTTCAGCGCGCAGGCGGTGGCGCAGGGCTCCGGCCCCGACGGCTTCGCGGCTTCCAGGGACGGGGCCGCCGCCGCCGCCGCGGGGTCGGAGGCCTCGGCCGACATGCCGGGTGGAGGGCGGCGGGCGTCGATCGCTCCAGGCTCTCTCTGCACCCTTCCGCCTGCTCCCGAAGACCCCGGACCCCGGACCTCGGGCCAGACCCGTCGGCGAACACGCCCACTCGCCGCCGCTACTCTGCGACACCGGCCCTCCACCCCATGGCTCTCGTACCACCCGGAAGTCGGCGCCCCGCCAACCGCTGGCGCGCCTAGGCCCCGCCCCTAACTCGGAGGCGGGGCTTGAGCGCGGAGCGTGCGCAGTGGAGAGGCGCCGAGGGCTTGCGCGTGGGCTAGAGTTTCCCTAGCTGGGCGAAGGCTACTGTGTGGGAATTCTAGAGACCTGATGGAGGAGACTCCCGGCTCCCTGCCCGATGTGGGTGTGCGATTGGAACGATTCACGGGCGTAAAGGCAAACCGAAGCCCATAGAGGCAAGGGAGCTGGGCATGGTTTCCCGCCTCCCAGCCTCACGCACTTACTTGACAGACTGGGGGAAAACTGAGGGCAAAACACCAAGAGAAACTCTTAAAGGGGGCAAAGGACGGGGTCTCCCAGAAGAGGGCAGGGATGCTAGGGCCCCCAGGATGCAAGGGCTGTCTGAGAGCTGGTGCTGAAGGGAAGTTGAGAAGGACTCCTCAACGTGACCCGCGTGGAAACGGGAGGGAAGAGATCAGAGACCCTCTAGCAGGAAGGAGCAAACTTGGAGGACTTGAGGAGCAGAAAGGTCAGGAGTGACTGGGGCAGCTGAGCAAAAACGTTAGAATCCCAGCTAATGTCATGAGACCTAGCACCGCATCCCAAAAGAAAGAATAAGATAGGAACCTTAGTGGACCAGAAAGCAGTGAGAAGTGTTTTTATCTGACCCAGTCTGCCTCGAATTCACAGGCTGTTACCTCCGGGGTTTAACAATCTACCTTAATATCTAGGAACAGGCTGGAAGAAAACCACAGGGTGAAAGTTCTGGTTGCAACCTGGCTGCCAGTTCACTGGGAGATCTTAGACAAGTAGCTTCTCTCTGGGCTTGTTTGGCTGGTTCGTTTTCTGTTTCAACACCCGCAGGGGCAGGTAAGAGTGTAAATGAGCGAAGTGAGCCAGTTAGAAAGTACTGGAGAGAAATGGGGCTGTGATTGTGCAGAGAGCTGATGTTCTGCCAAAGGGGTTGCCAAGTCTGATTTTGCAAGTGCAGCAGGGGGAAAAGAAAAGACAACTCCTGGCAGCTGGAAGCTGTCTTGAATTCGCCCTCCCAAAGTCTTGCTGTTGCTAGGAACTGGCCTGGCACCACCAGCAAGGCTGTGGTGGTGTCCAGTTGAGCACAGTTTCGCAAAACACCAACATCAGACAATGTCACACTTCGGTGGATGGAGAAAAAGACTATTCTGTAATAATGTCTAAACATAAAAAGAACATTGTCCAAACCACAAAAATAACCAAACTGTTGTTGTTGTTGTTTTGTTTTGGTTTAGGTTTGGTTTGGGGTTTTTTTGTTGTTGTTTTTTTGTTTTTGAGACATTGGCTCACTGTGTTGCTTTCCCCGGCTGGTCTCCCACTACTGGACTCAGTAATCCTCCTGCCTTGCCTCCCAAGTAACTAGGTCTACAGGAAAACACCACCTGGATGACTGACTGCTGCTTCTTTAACAAGTAGAGCATGAACCCTGATTCTTTTCTTCTATCTTGTAGATAATTATTAAGATAACCAAAAAGAATTATCTCTGCTTTCGGACAGCATCCAACCTACAGCAAATCCCTCCTTTCTTCAACTCTCCTAGGAAATCATCTAACACAAGCCCCAGTCCTCGATAAGCTCTCTCAAGCATTCATCTGCTGAGATGCTTGTGGTTCCCCCAATTGTGCCAGTTTCCTTTGTTCAGCTACAGGTGTGTTCCTGGTGGTCTTTAGCTAGAGGGTGTGGTCAGAGATGGAGGGTCCACAGAGATTCGGCTGAGGACCTCACCCTCACCTTCATAATTGTGTGCACAGTTGAAATCTCTTGTGTTTCTCTTTGCAGTGTCATTCTGCTGAATGCTAGGAGGTAGGTTCTTGCTGAATTGAGCTCTGATTTTGGTTGTGATCCTTAAGCAGCAGATTTATTTTGCTCTTGTTTTTCTCTCAGAATAAGGTCTCCATGGACTTTTTGGTTATCTGATCAGATTTGTTTTTTTCCTTGGTGAAATTGTCTTCTTGACTTCTACAGGTGTTCCTGTGGTCTGTTTGTTTGTCTAGTGTTTTGAATGTTGTTCATCTGAAGGAAGTCTGTACATAAATGGCAGGAGTGCAGGTCTGGATGTCAAAAAGCTTTGATGTCACAAATGCTTGATTTCTCATGACTGAATGCTGTTGTCTCTCTAAGAAGTTGGGGGTGCCAACTGCTCCCAGGTCGTGCAACTAGTTAGCACCTCAGCATTAACCAGACAAATTTCTCCATCAACCCCAGGGGCCAATAAATCTACCCTGCAACCAGCTCCAGAGACTGCACGATTCAGAAAGTATTTTCAGACCAGCGTCCTTTGGATAAACTTGGCATAGCCCACTATTTCAAAACCTTGATAAAGAATTTTTAGTTTTGTGTCCCTGCAAATGGCCTTGTTTCATTTCTTCTGCCCAGAATCAGGTGGTTTTCTGTGGCCGTGATCAGTAAAGATAAGGGGCACTGGAGATACAAAGTTGCATGAGCACTGACCTTATGGGACCTCATCTCAACTAACACTCGGCCAGTGACCTGCTCCTTCCACGTTTTTTCATCATTACCCTAAGAGGTACTCTTTTTTAAAATATGTTTTCATTAGTGCTTATTAATATTTTTTTCTTTTCTTTTTTTTTTTTTTTTTTTTTTGGTGCTGGGGATTGAACTCGGGTCCTTGTGCTTGCAAAGCAAGCACTTTAACCACTGAGCTAAATCCCCAGCCCTGTGCTTATTAATATTGAGTTTCAATGTGGTATTTTCATACACACATATATTTTGACCACTCAATACTTGCCTTTCTGAATCTAGCTTATTTCACTCAACATGGTGATCTCCAGTTCTATCCATTTTCCTGCAAATGGTGTAATTATTTTCTTTACAGATGGGTAGTACTCTTGTGGATCACATTTTCTTTATCCATTCACCTGTTGAAGGACACATAAGGCCGATTCCACATCTTGGCTGTCGTGAATTGTGCTGCAATAAACATGGGTATGCAGGTATTGCTATAGTATGCTGACTTCAATGCCTTCCAGTATATATCAAGGAATGGTATAGTCAGGTCATATGGTAATGTTATTTATAGATTTTCAAGGACCCGCCATACTGATTTCCATAGTGGTTGTACTAATTTACAATCCACCAGCAGTCTAAAAAAGCTCCTTTCTCCCCGCTCATCTTTACCAGCATTTATTGTTTTTTGTATTCTTAACGATAGCCACTCTGACTAGAGCGAGATTAAATCTCAATGTAGTTGTGATTTGTACTTCCCTAATGGCTAAAGAAACTGAACGTATTTCATAAACTTATTGACCATTTGTACTTCATCTTTGAGAAGTGTCTGTTCATTTATTGATTGGGCTATTTATTGGTGTTTTGAGTTCTTTATATATTCTACTTTTAACCCTCTGTCAGAAGAGTAACTGGCAAGGATTTTTTCCCATTCCATAGGCTTCTCTTCACTCAGTTTGTTGTTTCCCTTAATATGTAGAAACATTTTAATTTTTTTTTGAAACATTTTAATTTGATGTGTTCCCATTTGTTGATTTTTGTTATTATTTCTTGTGGCATTAGAGTCTTACTCAGGATGTTTTTTCTCTTGCCTGTGACTTCAAGTCTTTGCCCTATGTCCTGTTCTAGCAGTTTCAAAGCTTCAGGTCTTATACCTATGTCTGCAATCTATTTTGAATTGATTTTTGTACAGAGTGAGAGGACTCTAGTTTCAATCTATAACATATGGATATCCAGTTTTCCCAGCACTATTTGTTAAACAGACTGTCTTTTCTCCTATATATGTTTTTGGCTCCTTTGTTCAGAATCAGATGGTTGTAGTTGTGTGGGTTTGTTTCTGTGTTGTCTAGCAGTTGAGATTACAGACATGTGCCAGCACACTTAGGATTTGGGGGAAGTTTTGATAAGAACAAGATAGATCAAATTGGGAGGTACTCGTTAGTTAAATACAGAGATTATTGCCAGGTGTGGTGGCGCACACCTGTAATCGTAGCATTCAGGAGGCTGAAGCAGGAGGATAGATGTGAGTTCGAGGCCAGCCTGAGCTACATAGTGAGACCCTGTCTCAAAAGAGAGAGAGATTATTTTGTTTAATTAATGAGTGCTTGCTGTCTTAGGCACTTTCTTCATTGCTGATACATGATACTTGACACTCAGAATTTATTTTGGCTCACAGTTTTAGTCCATGGTCAGCAGGTTCCAGGGCAGAAACAGGATGGCAAAGAGGCATGGCAGAGGAAAAGGTGCTTAACCCCTGGCAGCCAGGAAGCAGAGATGGACAAGAGTACACTCTTGCAGGTCACACCCCCAGCTCCAGCAGGCCCACCTCCTACTGTAATAGCACGTTCAGCGACTGAACTTGTCAATGGGTGAATCCACTGTTGGGACAGTGCCCTATGATCTAATCACTTTCCATACACATGAGAATTTTGCTGAATTTTGGAGAATTTTAGATATGAATCATAACACTGACTTGTAATCATACACCTCAATTAAATTGTCAAGTATCTGAGTTACTTTTCTTTTTTTTTTTTTTTTTGGTGGGGATGGATCTCAAACCTAGGGCCTCACATATGCTAAGCAAACACTCTGAAATGACATCCTAACTCACCTCTAATTTTGCCCATAAGAGAAGTGGGGAACGAGAAGGGTTAATCAGAAGCAAAGCCCACTTCATTTTTTCTTCCAAACTCCAGCATAGGGAATTCAAGGTCAGCCTAGCTTTACAACCCCGTCTGTGTGCCTTTTGTTTATTGTAACCTAAACATCTGCAAGATTGCAGGAAGAATGTTACACTCTCCTATCTCTACCTTAACCGCTCCCTTCCCTGCCAGCACCAAGGCCCTGACCCCTTGCCTCCTTCACTCCTCTGCATATCAAAGAACCCTCACAAAGGAATCCTGCCAAGCTTTACATTTACATAATTCCTTTTACCCCTCTCCCAGTGCCTAGCATCGTAAAATCCGCTTTGAGTCCGTAACTTCACATCCTCCCAAACTCAGACAGTAAAACCCAAGCAAATAAGTAGAGATAAGTTTAAAGGAAGGCCAACACCTGGTATAAACAATTGCTTGTTGTATTGCTGAAAGGAATTTCAATTGTAAAATGTAACCACTTTCCTTACTATATAAAAGCTTTGGTCAAACTGCAGAAAGGGTTGAGAGCCTTTTGCACATGAGTGCCCTCTCATCACCGGCTATAAAGCGGATTCAATCATACTCAAATTTGACTCTTTGTGGCATCTCCCTCTTGAGACCAAGTTGGGTGAGATCAGGCCAGCCCATGGGCTGGTTCAGTCTTCCACTTCAACTCTGTCACTGAGCCAAACCCACCACCCCTAAATTACTTTAAAAACCGTCTGTGGGCTAGAGGTATAGCTCAGTGGTAAAGCCAAGCACTTGTCTAGCATGTCCAAGGCCCTGGCCTTGATCCTCAGCACCATACACACACACACACACACACACACACACACACACACACAGTTTTTCTCACCTTTCTCACTGTTAACTGTGATTTGTCAACTTGATTGGATTAGGAAATGCCTAGTACATTACTAAAGCACTTTTGGTGTGTCTGGGTGAGTCATGGAGATGTGACCT